>ML311222.1:71406-90876 GCA_005239505.1 Nicotiana paniculata
CCCCACCCTCACCACCCGTCAAAGCTCAACCAAATGGCCCCAATTTTTTACCAGTTGACCTCCTTCCTTTCCCCAACCCCGTCCTACCATTGATTTCCCCAAAAGATCACCCAATATTGAACAATTTCAGATCTGAAAAAGGCTCAAAACCCTAAATGTGTAGCGGACGATTTCCCACGACTCTGTGACTCAGACTCACATGAATCAATGGCTCTTGAAAATAGCTGTGGATTCATGCAAGTTGAAGTAACTTCTAAACTCACTAGAGTGCGACCAAAACCCTATTTTAGCCTACTGTTACCCTTTTAACCTCTTTCTTCTTCTTTTTTATACATATTTGAACATTGCTAAGAACTCACTACCTTTGTTTCTTGAAAATAGGTTTTCTAGTTTATGATTTTTTGTGTGAATTGATATGTTAAACGCTGTTTTGAAACACGTGTGATTTAATTAAATGTTAGTATATAATTTTAGATTTCCTCTCCTTTTCCGGCTTATCTTGTTCGACTGTTTCCCCCAGATTAAATTATGCCCTAGGCCGCCTTAATCACAAAATTTTAACTTACGACGTCTTTCTTGCTAGACTTACTGAATTTTTGAGTTTAGCATGTTTTATTTATTTGTCGTCTTAGGGATAAGTTCATTAGTTAGGTTCTTCATAGTTCCTGTTCTTGTTGCTTTTGTATCTTTGCCTCTTAAAAATCCTGAATTATGATTTGCATAGTTGTTGATTCCTATACTAATTGGATTAGGTTCCACAGTTTGTTTTTAGTCTCTGTGTATTGGTAAGCATCAGATTCATTTGTTTGTTGTTGAATAACTCAAAATTATTTAGTCTTAAGTTTCCTCAGTTTCCGATAAAATTGTTACTAATCCAGTAAGTCTCACCCTAGTCCAAGCATATATATTTAGAGTTACAGGAAGTAGTAACCTAACTCTCTAATTTTCTAATAACTAGCTCTAAAACTATTCACCTAATAATTAACCTAACCTAATTCCTAACTTAGACAAACGATTAAGCTAATTACATATTCAGCCAAAAGATAGTCTAAGTTCAACTTTATTAAGGTTAACTATTGAGTTAATCCCTCAATTAAGACAAACTAGCTGAAATTGATAACCTTAACCTTAGTTACTAAAAGAAATATTCTAGGGATATTAAGAGGAACACCCAAGAAACATCTAGAATTAGGAAATATCAGAAAATCAAATTTTTCTAGGGGGTAAAACAGTAACTTTAAAAGGGGATAAGGGCTAAAATCAATAGGAATGTTCTAGAAGGGTATATTTGTCCAATAGAATAAGGTTTGCTAGATGTACCTGTACTATTTTCAGCCCAATTAGATAAGGAATATGCTAATAAGATGCTACCCTGAAAAATCCCTATAAATACCCTACCCTATTCTCTGAAAAAGGCAGATTTTTTAGACAATACTTTACCACTGATTTTGAGACAGATTTTACATAAGAAAAATACAAAAAAAAAAAAAAAAACTGCACACACACTACTCTGAAAAAATACATTTTTACTTTGAAAAGGCAGAAAGGACATTCTGAAAATATAAAGAGGAGCACAAAAGCATGCTGAAAAATTGGTTCTCTTCTAGTGAGTTATCTCTAAAAACTGGTTTCTTAGCTATGACTTTTCTGCTTCAAAACTGATCCATCAAAGTTGTTTTTTCTTGGGTATTATTCTGGGATCTTGCTGGTCTATTTCTGCTGTTATCTGAGCTCTTAAATCCTGCTGCTTTATGACCTTTATTTTGTCCCTTTTCTGGTTTTCTTTTCTCCTTAAAAGGTATGTAACAATTTTCTCTTTTAGATGAAATGAAATATGTTTGCTCTGAACTCTTTCCATATCTGTGTTTTTGTATTTTAGCTTTAGTTTTTTTTCGGACTTTGTGTATAGTGATTGGCATGCTTTTTCTTGATCGTATGAATATATTATGTGTTTGAATCTTGTTTTGAATTTCTAGAGAATGATAGTATGTGCAAAAACAACATTTAATGAGGTAGATCTCACCATCAATTGGTCTAGTTCACCCCAGAATAATATATAACTTTTTTATGTTTTGTTGGAGAAATCAGTAAAATCGCAGGTATTTGATCCTATGGTTAAAGCTGTGAGCAACTATAGTCTGATTAAGGCTGAAGCACCAATTATTTAGAATTGCTACTTAGTTTAGGACATTTATTTTTATGTATGATAAGAAATTGTATTTCATTCTGGACTGTTGTAATAAACTGAATCATCTTATTGTTTTCAATAACTTAGATTACTAAATTGAATATAGAAAATTGGGTCAGACCTTTAAAAGTGGCCCAGAACAAGTCTGAACCCAGGTCATTGGGCTTGGGTATAAACCCAATGATTTGGATATTTTACTGTATTCCCAAAGTATTAATATATATCTAATTAGTTATAAACAACTTTAAATTTTGCTTAAATTCCTTGTTTATATATATCTGTTCTGGTGTGGATGGATCTTGGACCGGACAACATGTTTCCTTTCATTAGAAATTGTATAAAAGGTACTGGCCCAGTACGCGTAGCACGAAAATTGGGCCAGATTTCTAATTCCCTCTAGAATAGCCCATGTTCTAAACTTGTACCTTTAAACACTTAATTTTAAAATAACTCGAAACAATCATACACATTGTAATGAATTCGTGTCAATCAAATTCAAAACCAGCAAGTGGTATTTAGAAATGGCTAAAATCATTACTGGCCCTGTACTTAGGTATGAATCTGGGCTAGATTACAGTACAACCTAGACCTTGATTTTAAGGCTACCAAATTTAGATCTAAAAGACCTTGAACCAAATTATACCTTGTAGTCCAAGAATATCTCTTTTAGACTAGTATTACAAATAACTTAGGAAAACAAATGAATAATAGTTTTGCTTCAAATAAGCACTTAAATAATCATGACTATAGTCATGATTAGGTAATCTGCACTGGGGTGTGGCAACTCATGGCCCTCACCACAACTTCGAACAATAATTAAAATCAACACGTTGTAAACTGCGGGTGCATTTCATGTGGCGCGTTTGCAATGTGTCCAAAAATGACAAGTGCACGCCATTGTGACTTTTTTCAGAATAATCCATAAATATTAAAAGAGGCTAAAAAGTAAAAAGGTTTAAATGTACAATAGGTTAAAATATGTAAATAAATAGATAATTAGGCAAACTATCAATAGTTAAGCACCGTGCTAGAACCACGGAATCCGGGAGTGCCTAACAGCTTCTCCCCGGTTAACAGAACCCCTTACCCGAATTTATGGTTCGCAGACTTTAAAATAGAGTCAAAATTCCTCGATCTGGATTTTTTTTAAATAAATGGTGTCCCGAAAAACCGTAAGAAATACGGGTGGCGACTCTGAAATAAATAAATAATCTCAAATTCGAATAATGTCACTTAAAGTGGAAACACTCCCTATACCCCCACCCTTACCGGAGGAAAACGGAGGTGTGACAGCTCTGGCGACTCCGATGGGGATTCAAACCCAGAATATCTGGTTCAGGGTTCAATAATTCGAGCTTAGAATAAACTGTTTTATTTGGCTTTATTATTTAATTTTTACATGTTTAAACCTAACGTGCTAAATGTCGCTTTTTACCTGAGCTGTATATAAATTGTGCCGAAACCCTTTTCTCTCTGAGTCTTCTAAATCATCTGGGAAGTGTGCACTTCATGTGACTTCTCTTCTGTTAGAGTCATTCAAAATTTTAGAACGAGGTACGGACAACTTGCAAAGCCGGTGAAGGTTCTGTATTCCCGGTACGCTGCTCCCCCTCGGCTGGAGCTGTCCGCTCGGGTAAGCCTGGTCTAGAACAAAACCCCAGGAGCTGCATCATGTGCATTTGACTTAGGGGACTCAACACAGGGGTTTTGTTCGTCTAGGACAGGTGAAACTGAAATAAAGACCATCCTGATGTATCCTACCTGGCTATGTGTATATTATTTTGTTTCGGCTTGTTTGTCGACCGACTAAATAAAAGAAATGAGCGAAATAGAATAGAAAATTTTCCAATTTTTTGAAAACACCGAGATTCGAAATTGTCTCGAAACTCTGCCAAAATTTTGAAAAAATAGAGAAATGAAAATGGTATTTCAAAAAGAAATGAGTTAGTTTTCAAATTGTGTCAAAATTTTTCGAACTACGCTGGTTTTGATTCCCACCGGTGTGGGATACTGTCACGACCCTAAATCCATAGGTCGTGATAGCGCCGGACACCAGTGTCAGGCAAGCCAAATCCTTAATTAGTTGAAATACATTCATGTTTTAACATTTTTGAAACTGTTACCTTTCCTTGCATTTCATAATCAAATAAATAATTTTTTGTACATTAAAATACGATAGCGAATAAAATTCTGTTATTTAAAAACAGTGATCTAAAGATTTCACTTAAACAATTATCCCGGTACATATCCCAAAACCCGGTGTCACAAGTAAATGAACAATTTCTCAGAATTTATACAATAATTACAAAGCATGCGCAAAATACAATTGGACAAGAAAATTTAAAAATATGAATACATACAGTCGGAGTCCTCCGGATCATGCAACTCGCCTAAGTCTCTGAATCCTCCACATTGCTGTGAAAGTACCTGTGCAATAAAATGCACAACAAGTGTAGTATAAGTACAAAAACAACGTGTACTCAGTAAGTCGCCCGCCTAACCTCAAAGAGGTAGTGACAAGAGGTCGAATTTGACACGCACTAGGAAACCAACAACATAATATATGACAGAATATGGTGAAATACAATAGACATGTAAGAAATTGAGTAGCGAATGCGTATCAAGTACAGAGTCCAGGTAACTACCGAGAATAAACAACAAAGTACGCTTTCCTTTTTCCTAAATACATGTCAGGCCAATACCAATAAAACCATACCAAATAGTCATGCACACACAAGGATAAGACAACTGACTAGAGTCGAAGGAATATCTAATCACTGAATAGTCGTAAAGCTTCCCCCGCTCGCGAATCATACCTGCGACTCGGGTGCTGAGACATTTATTCCAAATTACCATAAAGCTTTCCTCGATCGCGAATCATACCTGCGATTCGAGTGCTGACACACTTATACTAAATATTATAAAGCTTCCCCCGCTCGCGAATCATACCTGTGACTAGGATGCTGACACAGTTATAGTGAATTACTATAAAGCTTCACTCGATCGCGAATCATACCTGCGATTCGAGTGCTGACACACTTATACTGAATATGATAAAGCTTCCCCCGCTCACGAATCATACCTGCGACTCGGGTGCTCACATATTTATACTGAATTAATATAAAGCTTCCCTCGATCGCGAATCATACCTGCGATTCGAGTGCTGACACACTTATACTGAATATTATAAAGCTTCCCCCGCTCACTAATCATACCTGCGACTCGGGTGCTAACATATTTATACTGAATTACTATAAAGCTTCCCTCGATCGCGAATCATACCTGCGATTCGAGTGCTGACACACTTATACTGAATATTATAAAGCTTCCCCCGGTCGCGAATAATACCTACGACTCGGGTGCTGACACATTTATAGCGAATTACTATAACGCTTCCCTCGATCGCGAATCATACATGCGATTCGAGTGCTGACACACTTCCACACATTAAATCCATATTTTATTAAGAAAATAGTTTTCTCAGGGAAGTGGTAGAATGCTTATTAAAAGAAACATGAAACATAGGTTTTCAAATCATTTGTTTTTAAAACTCATTTGTCAAGTTTAATGATATTCCACAATACAACCTAGTCCAGGTACACAATTATCCATAGAGAGATACATTCTTTTTTTAGAAGATCAACAAGATGAACTCTAGCTTTCTTTTAGGTATTCAATTACGTCTTCGATTCTATTAGCAGTTTAATATTACAGGCAGGATTACAAGTATAACAAGTAAGGCATGCTAGTGGGTCCTAGACTACCCGTACATGGCATAATAGTAGGTACGCACGGACTCCCGTCACCTCGCGCATGCGTAGCCCCCGAAGATAATAGCATGTATTGAATTAATTCACCTAGGTGGGCGATTCCCCCTCACAAAGTTAGAAAGGAGACTTACCTCGCTACGAAATTCCAACACCGACTTCCAAGCCCTTCCGATGGCTCCAACGGACGTACAACTCTCCGAAACTACCACATAATGGCAAAACAATGAAAATTCATCCTAATACTCACAATCAATTCAGATTATATACTTTCCCGACCCCGCTCGGAGAAATGACCAAAATGCCCTCGAGCCCACATGCCCGGAAATCTGAAATTCTCGAAGATATATTCTATCCATAGCTTTACTAACTCAAATATATAATTTACTCAAAGATTCATGCTTAATTCGTGGCTAAAAATCCAAATTTTCACTTTTTAGATTTTTCTTCAAAAACCTCAATTTTCCCAATAATTTCCCATATCAAATCATGCATATACTCTTGTAGTTAGCCTTATAAACAAGTAGAAACAACTTACCTCTGATCCCTGATGAAATCCCCCTTGAAAAGCTCTCCAAAATCGTCTCAACCAAATGAAAAATGAGAGAGAAATGGCACAAACCCGATTTTAAAACATTCTGCCTAGGCATCTATTCGCACCTGCGGTCCTTCTTCCACACCTGCGATCCCGCAGGTGCGACCAAATCTTCTGCACCTTCGGTTTTCCTCAAGTTCAGCCCAAATCGCACCTGCGCCCCACTGTCCCCACCTGCAGCTTTGCAGGTGCGGAATATCCATCGGACCTGCGGTCCCCAGCCAAGACAAGCCCATACTCGCACCTGCGGCGCCCAAGCCGCACCTGCGGTCAAAGCCTCGCAGGTGCGGTTGCACCAGATGACAGCACCTTCAGCCCTTTTCCAACTTCAACTTTGATCTGTTAACAACCCGGAATCCACTCGAGGCCCCCGGGACCCCGTTCAATCACACCAACCCGCTCCAAAACATGACACGGACTTGCTCGAGCCCTCGAATCACATCAAACAACGCCAAAATCACGAATCGCACTCAAATCCAATTCTTGAAGAACTTAAAATTTCAAACTTCTACATCTGATGCCGAAACCTATCAAATCACGTCCGATTGAACTCGAATTTTGCGCACAAGTCATATTCAACATTACGAACCTGCTCCAACTTTCGGAATCACATTCCGACCTTGATATCAAAACTTCCACTTCCGACCGGATTTCTCAACAACCTTCAAATTCCTATCTTTAGCCAAATGACTCCAAAATGACCTACGGACATCCAAATTCACTTCCGATCACGCTCCCAGTTCCAGAATCACCATACGGAGCTATTCCAAGACTTGGAATCCCAAACGGACATCAACCTCACTGATATGCACTTCAAGCCCAAATTCATGAAATCCTTCTAAAATGCTAACTTCCACAATATACGCCGAAACGCTCCCGGTTTATCAAAAACCTATCCGAACATACATCCAAGTCCGAAATCATCATACGAACCTGCTGGAACCTTCAAATCCTTATTCGGAGATTGTTTACTCAAATTTCCAATCTTAGTTGATTTCGTCAACTTAAGGCTTCTGAAATGCTAATTTTGTTTCCAAATCAATTCTAAACTTCCTGGAATTCAATTCCGACCACGCTCACGGGTCATAATACCTAAAATGGAGATACTCACGACTTGAACCCGATGAACGCCGTGCTAGAGCTCAAAAATGACCGGTCGGGTCGTTACATTTTCCCCCACTTAAACCGACGTTCGTCCTCGAACGTGCTAAGAACTGCTCTGGAGTTACCTGAAATTGTTGTTTAACATCTGGAGCACCTGCCCGCGCTACCACAACCCAGTCGAGCATAATAGCTTGATCAAATCTGGAGATTTCTTCTTTATCCATATAATAAGCTCAGAATTCATTCAAGAACCTGAAATTTCTCTAGCCATGCCTAGTTTCAATATATATAAGCATTGCGCCAACTAGCACACAATATACCAGATCATAACTGCATACCCTTGCTAGCCAAGGTCCAAAAATCTGATGTTCCTGATGCTCCTCATAATCTTATATTTAGCCTTAGAAACAAGTAGAAACAACTTATCTCTGATCCCTGATGAAATCCCCCTTGAAAAGCTCTCCAAAATCGTCTCAACTAAATGAAAAATGAGAGAGAAATGGCACAAACCCGATTTTAAAACATTCTGCCCAGGCATCTTTTCGCACCTGCGGTCCTTCCTCTGCACCTGTAATCCTGCAGGTGCGACCAAATCTCCCGCACCTGCGGTTTTCCTCAACTTCAGCCCAAATCGCACCTGCGCCCCACTGTCCGCACCTGCAGCTTCGCAGGTGCGGTATATCCATCGCACCTGCGGTCCACAGTCAAGCCAAGACCACACTCGCACCTATGGTCAAAGCCTTGCAGGTGCGGTTGCACCAGATGACATCAGCTTCAGCCCTTTTCCAACTTCAACTTTGATCCGTTAACCACCTAGAATCCACCCGAGGCCCCCGAGACCCCGTCCAATCACACCAACCTGCCCCAAAACATGACATGGACTTGGTCAAGCCCTCGAATCATATCAAACAACGCCGAAATCACGAATCGCACTCAAATCTAATTCTTTAAGAACTTATAATTTCAAACTTCTACATCCGATGCTGAAACCTATCGAATCACGTCTGATTGACCTCAATTTTTGCGCACAAGTCATATTCAACATTACGGACCTGCTCCAACTTCCGAAATCGCATTCTGACCTTGATATCAAAACTTCCACTTCCGGCCGGATTTCCCCAAAACCTTCAAATTCCTATCTTTAGCCAAATGACTCCAAAATGACCTACGAACATCCAAATGCACTTTCGATCGCGCTCCCAATTCCAGAATCACCATACAGAGCTATTCCCAGACATGGAATCTTAATCGGAAATCAACCTCACTGATATGCACTTCAAGCCCAAATTCATGAAATCCTTCTAAAATGCTAACTTCCACAATATACACCGAAACGCTCCCGGGTTATCCAAAACCCGATCCGAACATACACCTAAGTACGAAATCATCATACGAACCTGCTGGAACCTTCAAATCGTGATTTGGATATCGTTTACTCAAAATCCCAATCTTAGTTGATTTCTTCAATTTAAGGCTTCTAAAATGAGAATTTTCTTTCCAGATTAATTCCAAACTTCCTGGAATTCAATTCCGACCATGCTCAAGGGTCATAATACCTGAAACGGAGCTGCTCACGACTTCAAACCGCTGAACACCACGCTAGATCTCAAAAATGACCGGTCAGGTCGTTACAGATACGTAGGCAACCCTCATTGGGTTCAACCTCATTTTAAAAAAAATACAAAATATGACACCGTTCTTGCCTATATAGCCAAAATGTCCCAACAGGGTGCCAGAAGGCTATTTTTGAAAGAATAGCCACCTATGGTCTTTTTTTAATATTTGACCCAACTAGCAAACACAACCCTAAAATCTTCCTTCCCGAAGCGTGAAGGGCCGTATTTTCAAAGATGGTCCATTTTCAATTAGTTATAAACTTTTTGCAAAAATAGCACCTTTTTCTCTTTGGTCAAAAATAAATCATGGTTTTGTTTTTTCTTAACCAATCACTTAAATAAATGTGCAGGATGAGCACCGTTGCAAATATCCCCTTTAAAGCTGTAAGGAAATTCCCATAGGACTCCATATGTGGTGGAGAAACCTGGAGGAGGTCAGTAGAGGTGCCGTGGTAAACACTTTAGGTGGGCTCACCGGCCTTTTGAATATTAAGCCGAGGTTGGACATAATTGAGGCTCTAATACCATTATGGGATTCAGTGCACAATGTGTTTCGTTTCTCGGATTTTGAATTGACACCCACACTGGAAGAGATAGTTGGGTATGCTGGCCTTAGTGAGAATCTCAAAAGCCGTTATCCGGTATCACCCAGAGCTGTAACTCCTCACAAATTCCTGGTCCTTCTGAGCATCAGTCGGGAATCAAACTAAATGGGAGACCCGCCGGGGATTGGCCTTTGTGGTAGCATTCCTGGGTATCCTAATCTGCCCGAGGAGCGATTGATGTATAGATATTGGACTCGTAGGAGTAGCCGAATTCATGATAAAGAAGTCTAATGGCACTGTTGTAGCAATGATCGTAGGAAAAATCTATCGTGCCTTACCTGTTTGCCAATCTGAAGGAAAGTTCTTCGAGGGCTGCAATCTACTCTTACATATCTAGATGATCGAACATCTCTGCCATCGCCCGAGTTATATGAATTACAATCTGACTGGCCTAAATTGAATTGAAGAACATGGGACTTGGTTAGAGGGTCATGAATTTCCAGAAGGCACAAAATCTTGGGTAGAACACTTGAGTTCTTTGATTGCCGACCAAATTGAATGGACATTCGGTTGGCTCCCTATCAATAAAGTCATCTATATGTCAGCCAAACTATGCTATCTTCTGTTGATGGGTCTCCGAAGTATTCAGTCGTATGCCCCAAACCGGGTCTTACGACAACTAGAAAGGCATCAAAATGTTCCACATGATGAAGACCTAAGTCGGCAAGTCATTGAATTGTGCCCAAGAGCTGCATTTCCGGGAGATAGGGTCTGCCAGATTTTCCATCAGTTTAGATTTTTGGAGCCACAGAATCCAGTGAGGGATTTATCCAGAGGTGAGGTGGAGCCTGGATACACCACTTGGTATGGTAGAAGGGGTAGAGAGCATCAAGAGCCGGAACAGCCCGCCAAGAGGCCCCACGTACAACAATTTACCGATGAAGCGCAAGAGCCTCAGAGTCTTTTGTAATGAATGAAATTTGAAGTTTTACTTAATGAAATGAAATTTGAAAATCAGAATGTTTATTTCCTTTTGTATTTATTCCTTGAACTACATGATGATCTGATTCACGCGGCATCGTGATACGTAGGCAATCCACATAGGATTCGATCATAGCCCTAAAAAAGGAAAAAAATAATCTAGAAAGAAAATTTTGAAAAAAAGAGAGAAAAAAGAAAAGAAATTTCAAAAGTCGGGATGAAACACTCAACCGATACAAGACATGTAGAAAGTGTTTAACTGCCCAGGTGCATTGCATACCGCCAACGTGCGATTCCCTATATGTTGAACGCCTCAATCTAACAGTTTCGTGGTTTTATTTAAGGTGTCGTTCTAAGATGGTTGGTCTTGCGGTAACCTTGCTTCACACCCATATTTCACAAGATCGAAAGGGAGTGTCAAAATGACATCAGAAAGCCACCTTCCAATCATCAACTCCTCTGAGGATGACCCGAGCTTGGCCATCCCGACATCTGAGTTAGCCACGGCTGAAGAAAATAGAATATTGCATCGCCGCATATTGAAATGTGGGACGCCTGGTCTAATAATAGGGAACCACCCAGCACCATCCCTGGTTTTCCCGTGTTGGTTCCCAGAACAGGCGTAACCTCCAACATATCTATAAGTTACCCAGCTACCCTATTCGGGTACCCGAATATATAAGCTCATTTCACCGGAATGCCTTCTGAGATCCGCCCCCAAGCACTATTTTTCGGTGTATCCTCCATCATTTTTAACGCACCACCAACCTCTGCCACGATGCCGCCAACAGTAGCTGGACCAGTCTTCGAGCTGTCGGATTTTACCTTTCAAACACCGTCGTTCCATCTGGATGCAACTCATGTTACTCCAAACTCATACCCTCAGCAACCTCGGTATGAATCCACCGTAGGACAAGACAAAAGGAAGCCAGAGTAGGAAGAGATGGCTTGAATAATGAAAAGCATTGAGCAGAGTCTCAAAAACATAAAGGGATTAAGTGGTCAGAAAAGTGTTTCTTATGGTGACTTGTGCATGTTCCCGCATGTTCACCTGCCTCTCGGGTTTAAAACCCTCAAGTTTGAGAAATATGACGGACACGGGGATCCCATCGCTCATATAAAAGATATTGCAACCATCTGAGGGGAGCAGGTGGAAAGGAAGAGCTTTTAATGGCGTACTTCGGGAAGAGCTTGGCCGGGATTGCGTCTGAGTGGTACATGGACCAACATATATCGCACTGGCATATATGGGATGACCTGGCCCGGGACTTTGTCAGACAATTCTAATACAACGTGGACATAGCACCAGACAGGAATTCCTTGTCCAACCTCAAGAAAAAATCATCAGAAAGCTTCAGGGAATACGCTATTAAGTGGCGTGAGCAAGCTGCTAGAGTAAAGCCTCCGATGGACGAGACAAAAATTGTTATCGCTTCTTACAAGCTTAGGAGGCCGACTGCTTCCAGAATATGATGTCCTCCATGAACAAGCCCTTTGCGGAAGCGATAAAAATCGGAGAGATGGTTGAAAACGGTCTGAAAACCGGTCGCATTCTAAGCCAATCCGCCATAAGAGCAACTTCCTAGGCAATTTATAGTGGGTCAGAAAGTGCAGCCAATAGGAAGAAGAAAGAAGAATCAGCAACGATGGCCTCCAGTATAAGAAACTCCCTTCAGCCCCGAGGCTATTTTTCCAATACCCCACGTCATTTCTATCCCCACCAAGATGCGGCGTATGCCGTAATGCCTCAACCTTATCCAATAAGGAATGCCCAACAACACTATAATCAAAACTGAGTTCCACCAACCAGAAAAAACCCTCTTTGCCAAGCTAAGTATAATCCTCGCCCTCCACAAAACAATCCCCGGGAACCACCCAGAAGGACCAACTTTACACAAATTGGCGAATCATACTCTAGCCTCTTCCCGAAGCTGCTCCAAATGGGTCTGCTGCATCCTGTACACCAAAACAGGCAAAACCCAGAATCCCCCTCTTACTGACCAGGTATTCGATGTGCTTATCACTCAGGGGCCGAGGGACACGATACTGAGGATTGTTGGACCCTCAAGTGGGCAGTTGAGAGATTAATAGAACAAAAGAAGGTGGTACTAAGTGATGAAGAAGCTCCCAACGTGACCAATAACCCGTTTCCTGCCCTCAATAATGGGCCGATTATTGGTATGATTTGTGAAGATCGAGAATTTGATCCGGCTCTCAAAACTATCATCACCATTACTGATGTAGAGAAGAATCCCAAAGCGGCGCCGAAACAAGCTAAGGAGGAGAAGAAAAGTAACTCCACTCTTCCGGCCACAAGAAAGGTTGAAACCAAGACAGGGACAGGGCCTTCTAAAGATGTCGTTCTTTATGTTCCCAGGGCACCCAGGAAGGAACAGTTTGTGTTAAGCCCTCCCAAAAGATTGCAACATTACAAGACAATGCTTAATGTCCCGAAAATATACATGCCGAAGGGGACTTATGTGGCGCGGGGGCCGATAAATTCATCAAGGCTGAATGAGCCTGTGGTTATTAGCCACGCACCACAGAATCCCATAAAGGACACCACTGCTGTCCCCTGGAATTACAACAAGACGTTATTGACGTACAAAGGAAAAGAGATTACAGGGGAAGTGAGTGAGACAAACTAATCAGAGAAATACCTCAACCTGAAAGAACTGAACAAAAGCAAGCAGAAACACTTTCCCCCCAGCTAATTAGTGCCGGAGACGCAGAAGAATTCTTCAAAAATATGAAAGACTCTGAATACTCCGTAATGGAGCAGCTCAGAAAGTCCCCCACTCAGGCGTCACTTCTATCCTTGTTGATAAGTTCAAACGAGCATAAGAAAATCCTGATCAAAACGCTTAATGAAGCATATGTTCCGGCCGAGATCAAAGTTGAGCAAATGGAAAGAATGACAGAACGATTTTTCAAAGTCAACCGAATCTCATTTAGCAAAAACAACCTGCCTCCAGAAGGCCGCCCACAACAAAGCTCTCCACCTAACTGTTAAATGTGAAGGGTACTATGTGAAAAAGAGTTATGGTGGACAGCGGATCTGGGGTTGATATTTGCCCTCTCTCGACCATACACAGAATGGAGATCGGGACATAGAGAATCAGGCTCAACAATGTTTGCGTCCGCGCATTCGATGGCATCAAAAGAGACGCAATAGGGGAGATTGATTTGGTCTTGATAATCAACCCTGTAGATTTTGAAGTGACATTTCAGGTATTAGATATGGATACTTCCTACAATTATCTCTTGGTAAGGCCTTGGATCCGTGCAGCAGGGGCAGTTCCATCTACTCTCCACCAGATGGTTAAGTTTGAGTATGAAGACCAGGAGATCATGGTCCATGGAGAAGAAGAGCAATCTATTTACAGGGACCCATCAGTCTCATGCCTGGAAGCGAGGGAAGGTAGCGAGCATATAGTCTACCAGGCTTTTAAGATTGTGGTTGCGGACCAATATGAGGAAGGAACCCCGTGTCCTCAACCCTTCCTATCAAACGCATCAATTATGGTCGCTAGCGACATGATTAAACATGGGTACACACCCGGAAAAGGGCTCTGTGTGTCCTTGCAAGGCATTACAAAACCTATCACCTAGCCTAGCAGTACAAAGTTCTTCGGCATAGGGTTTCAAGCTACTACCGATGATGATAAATGGGCTGATGTCACGACCCCAAAGCCTAAACTGGTCGTGATGGCGCCTATCGTGGAACTAGGCTAGCCAATAATCACATAATTACAGTTTCTTTCCAAAATCCCAACAATTTTCAAACATTTCATAAAGTATATAGAATTACTGAATTCATTAGGCAAAATAAAAAGCTAAATAGTCTAAACCATCCCCAAATTCCGGAGTCAACATGTCATGAGAATCTAAGAAATATACCAACAAGTCTACTATTATGCTACAAAATCTTCGAACGAATAGCTAACTACAACAAAAGAAGGGAAAACAGAGATGCTGCGGACGCTGAACAACTACCTCTATATCTGGAACTTCGGCTGCGCAAGAAATAGATGGCTAACACTCAGTATCAGCACCTGTATTTGCAGACAGGGGTGCAGGGAGTAATGTGAGTACACCAACTCAGTAGTAATGAAAATAAATCAAGTCTAGCGGCAAGAACACATAAAAATCAATATCATCAGTTCACAATATGCACAGCCTTTCTTTCCAACAGTATATACATAGATATATGAAATTATCATGCCTTAAAACCAACTTCAGAAAAATCCTTTGAAAAATGTGTTTTCCAACTATTTCAGAAATAAAAATAACCGAAGGATTTAGTGTAAAATGAAATAAATCATAAGTAGCCCCTCGGGGAAAAACATGAATCATAAATCGCCCTTCGGGCAGAACATCACTCAGCACCTTACAACCACTTAGTATCAGCCCCTAGGGCAACCTCACTGTCACTCATGCCTCCCAATCACTCATCACTCGGCAGTCAACACTCGCACTCAGTAGGTAGATACGCTCACTAGGGGTGTGTACAGACTCCAGAGGGGCTCCTTCAGCCCAAGCGCTAATATCAAGACACTTCGTGGCGTATCATATCCTCACATTAGGCCCTCAGCCTCACTCAGTCAGAACGTCTCAAAAAGCCCCTCGGGCATATCAGTAAAACGGGGTACTCGACCCAAAACATCATTTTATATCATAAAATAGTGTAAACAAGGCTAAGTTTCGAAAACAGTAAGCACAATATGATTGAGTGTAAATCATAAATTAACAGTGAGGAAATAGCACTAAAAGGCCCCCAAGGGGTCCAGATAAGTCTGCACGAGGCTCCAAACATTGCGTATAGCCCAAATATATGAGTAGTTTTAGAACACAATTTAACATATGGTTTAGAGTAAAAATATGCAACTCAATAGTTGTCGCGGAAAGGACCAAGTCCAATACAAAAATCAGTGCGCTCCATATACTCATCATCTGACATGTGCGCCATTCTAAAAATAGTGAGAAATATGGAATCTGGAGTTTCATACCCTCCGGACAAGATTTATAACCATTACTTACCTCCACCGGGCCACAATACTAATATGCGATGCTCTTGCCCCTCAAATTTGTTCCTAATTGCTCTGAATCTAACAAAAACCAGATTAACATTATCAATATACGCTAAAGGAACAAAACCCAATCGAAAACTATCAATTTAGACACAATTATCTAAATTCAGCCAAACCCGAGCCTTGGGACCACGTCTTAGAATTCGATAAAATTTACATCACTAGAATCCTCGTCCTCCCACGAATCTATACATACCAAGAACACTAAAATCTGACAACAATTGCCTACTCAAATCGCCGAAAGAATTTTCCAAACTTCCTCCTATTTTTCCCAACTTTTCTACTTTAATTTCCTCAAGTTTCAAGCCTAATGTGACACAAAAATGACATAGAAACGCGTTTTATGATCCAGGAACTTGCCTCCACTGAAGAATTTCGAATTCTGCCTTCAATTTTCTCTCAACCCAGCTCAATCTGCATGCAACAATGGATGAAATGCCAAAATATTCGTGGAGGCACCTATTTATACTGTTCTGCCCTGTTAATCTGCACTTGCGGACAAATTCCTCGCACTTGCGGACCTGCACCTGCGGTCCCAGGTGCGCACCTGCGAAATCCCACTAACAGTCAAAACTTCGCACTTGCAAGTCCCTTTCCGCACCTGCGGATTCCTCCTACCTAGCCTATTTTGGCACCTGCGCAGGGACCTTCGCACCTGCGGCTTCCCACCCGCAAGTGTGGCCACGCAAGAAGATTAACACCAACAGCTATTTGCTGCAATTTTCCTAAGTTCAAACCTCTGCTAATCCACCCGAAATCAATCCTAAGCCCCTATGGGCCCCAAACAAACATACTAACACATCCCATAGCATCATTCAAACTTAGCTGATCATTCGAAACACGAAAAACAACACAAAAAAACCAAAATTAAATCATATTCAAGCCTATGAACTTTAAAACTTCTAAATTTCGCAGATGATGCCGAAACAACCCAAAACACATCCGATTGACCTGAAATTTTGCACACGTATCCAAAATGACATTACGAACCTGCTCCAACTTCTGGAATTCCATTTCGACCCCGGTATCCTATTTTCCACTGCCGATTGGAAATCGCCAAAAACTAACTTTCGCCAATTAGAGCCTAATTCTACACCGGACATCAAAACTTCATTCCGAAGTCACTCCTAAGTCCCAAATCACCTAACGAAGCTATACGAGCCATAAAATCCGCATCCCGAGGTTGTTTACTAATAAGTCAACTCTCAGTTGACTTTTTTGATTATTAAGCTAATTTAAGAGACTAAGTGTCTCAATTCTCACCGTGACTACTCCGAACCCGAACCAATCGACCCAACCCAACCTACATAGGCTAAGAAACATATGATAAAGCAGAAACAGGGGAAACGGGGCGAATCTCATGTAACGACCGCCTAGGTCGTTACATCCTCCCCCTCTGAAACATACCTGGAGTCTCGAATATCTGTCCCGCATCTCCCGCTCGGTCTCCCAGGTGGAATCCTCCATCGGCTGTCCCCTCCACTGAACCTTCACTGAAGTTATATCCTTAGACATCAGCTTTCTGACCTGACGACCCAAAAAAGCCACTAGCTCTACCTCATATGACATATAACCCTCGATCTGCACCGTGATGAAGTCCAAAACATGAGACGAGTCACCAACATACTGCCGGAGCATCGAAACATGTAACAGCGGATGAATACTCGATAAGCTGGGAGGCAAGGAAAGTCTATAAGCCACCTCGCTAATCCTCTGAAGCACCTCAAATGGCCCAATGAATCTGGGACTCAGCTTTCCCCTCTTCCCGAACCTCATAACACCCTTCATGGGTGAAACCTTCAGCAACACCTTATCCCCAACCATGAAAGACACATCCCGGACCTTCCGGTCCGCATAGCTTTTCTGCCTAGACTGCGCCGTGCGAAGCCTCTCCTGAATCAACTTGGCCTTACCCAACGCATCCTGAACCAGGTCTGTTCCCAGTAGCCCAGCCTCACCCGACTCAAACTAACCAACCGGAAATCTTCACCTTCTATCATATAAAGCCTCATACGGAGCTATATGGATACTCGACTGATAACTATTATTATATGAAAACTCCGTGAGTGGCAGAAATTAGTCCCATGAAGCCCCAAAATCAATGACACATGCACGCAACATATCCTCTAAAATCTGAATAGTACGCTCCGACTGTCTGTCGGTCTGAGGATGAAACGCTATGCTCAACTCGACCTGAGTACCCAACTCTCTCTGCACGGCTCTCCGAAACTGAGATGTGAACTGAGTACCTCTGTCAGAAATGATAGAAATTGGAACCCCATGCAATCGGACAATCTCCCTAATATAAATCTCAGCTAACCGCTCCGAAGAATAAGTAGTACCAACAAGAATGAAGTGAGCGGACTTGGTCAGCTGATCCACAATAACCCATATAGCATCAAACCTCGTCGAAGTCCGTGGGAGCCCAACTACGAAGTCCATGGTGATTCGCTCCCACTTCCACTCCGAAATATCTAATCTCTGAAGCAATCCACCTGGTCTCTGGTGCTCATGCTTGACCTGTTGATAGTTGAGACACTGAGCAACGAACCCAACAATATCTTTCTTCATCCGCCTCTACCAATAATGCTATCGCAGATCTTGATACATCTTCGCGGCACCCGGATGGATGGAATACCACAAACTATGGGCCTCAGCTAGAATCAAATCTTGAAGCCCATCTCAATTGGGCACGCTGATCCGGCTTTGCATCCTCATGACCCTGGCATTACCAATAACCATATCCCTGGCATCACCGCGATGGACCCTGTCCTGAGGAACGAGCAAGCGTGGATCATCATACTGGCGTTCTCTAATCTGATCATAAAAAGAAGACCTGGAGGCTACACAAGCCAATACCCGAGGAGGCACTGATAGATCCAACCTCACCAACTAACCCGCTAAAGCCTGAACATTAAGTGCTAAAGGTCGCTCTGTTACTGGAAGGTAGTCTAGACTCCCCAAACTCTCCGCTCTGCGACTCAGGGCATCGGTCACTACATTGGCCTTCCCCAGATAATATAAAATAGTGAGGTCATAGTCCTTGAGAAGCTCCAACCACCTCCTCTGACGCAAATTCAGATCCTTCTGCTTAAGCAGATGCTGCAAACTACGGTGATCAGTGAAAATATCACAACGCACTCCTTACAAATAATGACGCCAAATATTTAAGGCGTGAACAATAGCTGCTAGCTCAAGATCGTGCACTGGATAATTCTTCTAATGCACCTTCAAATGTCTGGACGTGTAGGCAATCACCCTACCATCCTGCATCAAAACAACTCCAAGGCCAACTCTCGAGGCATCACAGTAAACTGTATATGAATCTGAACCTGTAGGCAAAATCAATACTGGAGCTGTAGTCAAAGATGACTTGAGCTTCTGAAAGCTCTCCTCACACTCCTTAGTCCACCTGGACTGAGCACCCTTCTAGGTCAGTCTGGTCATAGGTGCTGCAATAGATGAAACCCTTCTACGAAACGGCGGTAGTACCCTGCCAAACCAAGTAAACTGCGAATCTGGGTAGTTGATGACGGTCTAGGGTAGCTCTGCATTGACTCTATCTTCTTTGGGTCAACCTGAGT
>ML311224.1:0-16612 GCA_005239505.1 Nicotiana paniculata
TTGATTGTAGAGTTAGTTAAACATCACCAAATTGATATTCAAAGTCTTGAGAAACTTGATTTATCAAGAGTTTAGTATTTTATAGACTCAATTGATACGTAAATTACCTGTGGGATCGACTCTGGGCGTAATACCCCGGATTATATTTGCAACGCCCACTTAGTCTTCTACAATACATAGTTGAGCGTGATCACGTATGCTAGAATTTTTGATTATGTACAGGTAGACTTAGACTCAACGCCATGATTAAATTGTACTATTTGAGTTATTATTGCATGTTTAATTGCTTTAATTCGCATTATGATCTGAGACTAGACTCGCGTAGAGTAATGGACTCGCTATTTAGATATTTGATGAGCTACTTGATTAGTCGTAGGAATTGTACATTCCTTACGGGTTTCTCCCACGCAGTACGTATTCATCGAAAAGTTTTCTTGGATTTCATAACTCACAGGTATATTCGTGAGTATGATCAAAGGCCCGTAAATGCTTCATATTCTTATGGAATTGGGTCGTTCGTCTCGGCAAGATATTGTAACACACTCTTATGTGATCGGGCCGCTCGCCTCGGTAGGATATTATAACACACTCTTATGGGATCGGGCCGCTCGCCTCAACAGAATATTGTAACACACTGTTATAGGATCGGGCCGCTCTCCTTGGGATGATATTATAACACACTGTTATGGGATCAGGCCATTGGCCTTGGCAGGAAATTGTAACACACTCTTATGGGATCGAGTCATTCCCCCCAGCAAGAAATTGTAACACACTCTTATGGATCGAATTGTTCGCCTCGGTAGTTCTATGAAACACTCTTATGGGATCTGACTGTTCACCTCACCAGTTCTATGAAACACTCTTATGGGATCGGGTCGTTCGCCTTAACAGGATATTATAACACACTCCTATGAGATCGGGTCATTCGCCTCAGAAGTTCTATGAAACACTCTTATGGGATCGGGTCATTCACCTCAACAGTTCTACGAAAACGCTTATGGGATCGGGTCGCTCGCCTCAGCAGAATCGTGCGAAGTACTTGATAGGGAGTCTGCGTACTTATGAGCTTTCCTTACTTGAGATGTGACCGTTGATTTGATGTTGACCATTTCGTATTTCATTTGAGAGGTATCAGGTATTTGAGGACTTTGTGTTTACTGTTCAGCTAAAAACTATATTATTTGCCTATATATGTACTCATTTTTTACTTACCATATTTTATACTTGTCTACTTATTAATATTTGATTTACTGGACTACTAGTAAGTGTCAATGTCGACCCCTCGTCACTACCTCTTCGGGGTTAGGCTAGATACTTACTAGGTACGTGTTGGTTTATGTACTCATGCTGCACTTATGCACTAAATGTGCAAAATATGACAGGTTCATTTGGTGGTCATTTGGGCGCGTAGGCGCAACTGCTGAGGGGACTATATGGTGAGATGCATTTCATGCTACCATTCGCAGCAGACAGAGTTTTCGTCATAATTATTTACTTTATCCTGTCTATCTAGTATTCCATACATATGTTATATTGTTATTGTACTTCCTAGTAGACGCCCATGCACTTGTGACACCGGGTTTTGGGATGTTCCAAAACTTATTTGTGGTTTTACTTAGCATTGAAACACTTTTATTATTATTTCTAGTTAAATTGTAAGTTTCCATGATTCAATGTGCTGAATTCTCTATCTGATTAAAATTCACGATTTTGAAAGTGATAAAAGAAATAATTAAGTTGGTAGTTCATCGTCTGCTTGCCTAACGGCGATGTTGGATGCCATCACGACCTATATTGAGATTTGGGTCGTGACATTATTTGCAAGTACTAAAGTGAGGTATAAAAAGTAGTACCATTGTAAATATAGATACAACGACAATATCAATTGGAACATTTTGCTAGCGTTGGACCATAGATTCCCAAATTTATTTTGAAAAATCTGATTTGGGTGAAGTTTTCTTTGATGGCCAAAATGTGTTTGGACATCAGTTTTCAAAACATATTTCACTTTAAAAAAAAATTGAAACATGACTTATACCACAGTTCTAAAAACTATCACATATACCAAACAATACATTCATCAATAACATTCATTATCATTATGACAAACCATAGTCCTGAACATAAATAAATTTGGTATATAATTATTATTTTTATAATGAACTACATAATACACTATCATATGACCGAGAAGATGAAGCAATATTGTTATAAAAGAATAAATGGTGGGCTCTTTTATAAAATATAAAATTTTGGGGTAATTTTTAAAAAATATAATAGTAATATTTTGAGCCAATACCTGCTTTTAAGCTGGTTTTGAGAATTTGCTAAAATATGAATAAATTTTATGAATAAACATGTATATGCCAAAATCAATTTGAAAAAAAATTGGTAAAATCTATGCCAAAAAAGGTACTTTATATCTGCATCGCCAATTAGCTTTGTGTCCATCCAAGTGAAACCTATAAAGGGTTGGGGGCAGGGTTGTGAAGCAGCCCATGAAAGTGGTTATAGGCTCGTGCTGAGCACAAACCAAGACGGTAAGGGTCGTTTGGTTAAATCACAATTAAGAATAATATTTCAGAGTAAAATAACTGATGTTGCTTCCTCCAAAGTTATTCTTCTAAAGTCCCCTAAGAAGATCTAAGGTTAAAATTGAAAATAAAATTTTATCTAAAGATTACATATTGTAAAACCAAATTTACATGTTTTATACCCGTATATTTTATTTTTAATTCAATTAACCAAATATTTACCAATAAAATCATATCGATATATCAAATAATCTCGTCGTTGTTTAATATGATACTATAATCCCCGTGTTATAATCCTGTTATAATTTGTTTGCAAACCAAACGACCAAAGAGTAATTTTTTTATCCTATAAGCAAGTATTAATCTAGAGTTTAGTTTTAAATCTGTTTAGTTAATTGTTGAGGTAGTTTTATATGCATTTCTCTTGGAATTCCTATCTATATTATAGAATTTCTTAATTTTATGATTCTATGTTAATTATCAACATAGCAAACATTTCTTGCCTCAAAAATAAAAAAGAAGTATTGTGATAAAAAGAAGTATTGTGAATTCTTCTTTACAAAATTAAATGTTTAGTGCTGAGCTAGTTTTATCAGCAAATTATAAATAAGCAAGTTTGATATTGGAATGACCGTAAGAACAAAGGGCGGTATGATTAGGATGCCTAATAGAATTAGTTAATTTGTTCAAACGATGTCATAAGTTGTGAGCATATCATTATTTTCAACAAGAAAATCCTTTTTTTATTGTTAAAAAGATAAGGTAATAAAAGTAGTAGTAATATTTGAACTTTAATCTTTAAAAATAGATGTAATCATTACTTTTTTTTTGTGTTGTAGCTATAATAGGTAAGAAAAAGAAAGTTATTTCATCACTAATGGGGCGACATATTAATCAAAGGCGATTTATTAGATTTAACCTAAATAGTCGTCCACCTAATTTCTTAAACTTAAGATAGTCGGCAGATATATAATATATGAATAATTCATATATAATATATATAACTATATATAATTAATATATATTATATGTATACCGGCTACAGAAAATAAACATTAAATCTGACCGGCCATTTGTGCAACAATTCCAAATTAGTTTTGCCCATTTTCCAAGACGTACACCCACACAAAGCCATTATATACAACAGTCTTAAGGCATAAAGATCTTAGAATACCAAAAATAACCTCTGCATGTGGTTAGGACAAATACGGAACAAATAGAAGTGTTCGCGAAATAATTTTCCAAACACTTGAATATCAACACTTAGCCCTTTCCTGTCAACACAAGCCTCATAAATTAACCGTCTCGATTAAATGAACACCTCCCCCAAAGAGTTATTACAAACTAAACGTTGATGGTGCGTTCGACCCTCTAACAAAAATGTGAGGGGGGGGGGGGGAGGAATTTTTAGAAACCACAATGGAGAATGGAGACTTGGGTTTTCTTCTCACAACTATGCACACTCTGCAGTACACATGGAACTCCTAGCTCTGTACGATGGGCTAAAGGTAGCAGTATCTAACTCTATAATTCCACTGATTGTGGAAACAGACTCACAGGTATTACTCCGAATGCTTGAATCAGATAATCTATTTTTCTCACACATTTTACATGATTGCAAGTATCTACTGGCGCAACTTAGGAGCCCATAGCTGGGTCATATATATAGGGAAGCTAACGGCGCTGCAGACAAACTGGCCTGCTATGTGAAAAGCAGGGACCGAGAAGATAGAAGAAATGTTATGATATTCACATACCCACCATCTTTTATTATATCTGTACTAGAAAATGACACATTTGGAACTGGGACTTCACGCCCAATTCCAACCATGTAATAAGTCTATCGTTTTATTTAATAAAATTTTTTATCATTAGCAAAAAAAAAAAAAAAATAGTATTAAAAAGTACTTTAAAAAAAACTTGAGTTTTTGCTAAACTTTTGCTTCTAATGGCGTAATAGAAAAAGTGGGCATATGGACTGTGAACTTGTTGTTTCCCGTAAAAATTGCGCGAGATATTCTATTTGGTCGCCCCCATTTAACTTATACCTGCTTTTTAAAAACTTTTAACTTGTACCCACTTTTTAAATAACTTCAACTCCATTCCCCTCGCTGAGCTGAAGTTCACCAGTTATAAAAACGAAACTTCAGCGTACGGGGCTGAAGTTCCACAGTTACAAAGACAAATCTTTAGCTCTAGAGCTGAAGTTTCCCAGTTACAAACTTCAGCTTTAGAGCTGAAGTTCCTAAGTTATAAAGACAAAACTTCAGTTCTAGAGCTGAAGTTTCCCAGTTACAAACTTCAGCTTTAGAGCTGAAGTTCCTAAGTTATAAAGACAAAGCTTCAACTCTAGAGAACTTCAGCTCTAGAACTGAAGTTTTGTCTTTGTAAACTGGGGAACTTCAGCCCATTATGCTGAAGTTTTGTCTTTATAACTGGGGAACTTCAGCCCCGTATGCTGAATTTCCCCAGTTACAAAGACAAAACTTCAGCTCTAGATGGGGAACTTCAGCTCCGTATGCTGAAGTTTTTGTCTTTATAACTGGGGAACTTCAGCCCCGTATTCTGAAGTTCCCCAGTTACAAAGAGAAAACATCAGCTCTAGGGCTGAAGTTCCCCCAAGTATGAAGTTCCCCAGTTACAAAGAGAAAACATCAGCTCTAGGGCTGAAGTCCCCCAGTGTAACTTGGGGGAACTTCAGCCCCGTATGCTGAAGTTTTTGTTTTTATAACTGGAGAACTTCAGCCTCGTATGATGAAGTTCCCTACTTACAAGACAACAACTTCAGCTCTAGATCTGAAGTTCGAAAGCCGTCTACTAGAAAGTTGAAGTTTTGCGTGATTGCCTTTGCTACTTCAGCCCCGCATGCTGAAGTTATGCGCAATAGCAAGTACAGATGCAATTCTTTTTTCAAAGCAGGTATAAGTTAAAACGGAGTCTTTTGCATCCGTACCCACTTTTTGTGCCACGTTTTAACTTGTACCCGCTTTGTAAAAAAAATTAAATCCGTACCCGCTTTTGCGCATAACTTCAGCATGCGGGGCTGAAGTAGCAAAGGCAATCACGCAAAACTTCAGCTTTCTAGTAGACGGCTTTCGAACTTCAGATCTAGAGCTGAAGTTGTTGTCTTGTAAGTAGGGAACTTCATCATACGAGGCTGAAGTTCTCCAGTTATAAAAACAAAAACTTCAGCATACGGGGCTGAAGTTCCCCCAAGTTACACTGGGGGACTTCAGCCCTAGAGCTGATGTTTTCTCTTTGTAACTGGGGAACTTCAGCATACGTGGCTGAAGTTCCCCAGTTATAAAGACAAAAACTTGTAACTAGGGAACTTCAGCATACGAGGCTGAACTTCTCCAGTTATAAAAACAAAAACTTCAGCATACGGGGCTGAAGTTCCCCCCAGTTACACTGGGGAACTTCAGCATACGGGGCTGAAGTTCCCCAGTTATAAAGATAAAACTTCAGCATAATGGGCTGAAGTTCCCCAGTTTACAAAGACAAAACTTCAGCTCTAGAAATGAAATTCTCTAGAGCTGAAGTTTTGTCTTTGTAATTGTCTTTATAACTTGGGAACTTCAGCTCTAAAGCTGAAGTTTGTAACTGAAAAACTTTGTCTTTGTAACTGGGGAACTTCAGCCCCGTATGCCGAAGTTTTGTCTTTATAACTGGCGAACTTCAGCTTAACTGGAGAACTTCAGCTCAGCGAGGGAAAGGGAGCTGAAGTTATTTAAAAAGTGGGTACAGGTTAAAAGTTTTTTAAAAAACAGATATAGATTAAATGGGGGCGACCAAATAAAATACCTCGCACAAATTTTACGTTAAAACGTCGCACAAAAAGTACGGATACAAAAGCCCCTTGTTTCCATGGCCTTAATTAACGAAATGTTAATTTTGGTCTGATAGTGAAACTGTTATAGAGGAATTAATAGTGGTCTTAATTCCTAAAGGAATATTTTCTAGTACTACACTGGACAAATGCTTACATTGGAACCCATATCTTTACTTGTGCTTTAATTTGTAGATTAATAGTTTGTTTAGCCAAACTTCTAAAATTAACTTATATTGAAGTTGTTTTTTCCTAAAGGTGGTTTTTAAAAGTATTTTTGGTGAGAAATAATTTGTGTTTGACTAATTAATTTGAATAACATTATTGAACAGCAACTAATATTTGGCCAATTTATAAAAAAGTGCTTCTAATTAAGAGTATTTTTTTTAAAATTAATTTTCAAAAAAGTGCTTCTGAGAGAACTATTTTTTTTTTCTGCTTCTCAAAGACTGATTCTATTTCTACTCAAAAGTACTTTTTTTACTTTTAAAAGTTCAGTCGGACACCTCTACTTTAAACACTTTTGACAAACATAAAGTATTTTTGACTAAAAAAAACTTGGCCAAACAAGCTATAAATTAACTTGAAAATATTGCATTCTCATTTTAGCTAGTGTTACTTATGTCTTACTAGGAGAAATAATATGTTTCTATACGTATTTTTTTTTATCTATACATTATAAGGGTTCAAAATGGACCAGATACTTGCCACCACAAGGGATAACGAGAACATCAGTCTAATTTTGGAGTAACAATAAGGTGTCCGAATACACAAACCTTCATGCAACAACTCATCCAAAACCCGGACAAAGATCTAGGAAACTTCATTCCCCAAAGCCCCCCGATATAACCAATGAACACACTGATGATGACAAATTCTGGGGTAATCCACCTTGACATCAACACCAACTCAGTCGAATCCCCACTCTCACATTCAACTCAACCTATGGATGAAGAGGAGATTGAGGAAGAAGACACGACATAATTGAACATCAAAGGCATAAAAAATATCCAATTAACTGATGAAGATAGAAATCGTATGTATTCTCCTTAGAAACACTCCCTAATAATCAAATTAATTGGTAAGCTACAACACCAACACCTAAAGGAGAAAATCATCAAGCTATGGAAACCCACACAAGCATTCACTCTAATCGACCTAGGCCACAACTACTTTGATAAAGTTCACCAAAGAAGAAAACAAGATCCAAGCCCTACAAAATGGACCTTGGTTCATTAATGGATACTTCCTGACTGTTAAACAACAAGAACCAAATTTTATAGCATGAAAAGAAAAATATATTCACACCGCCGTATCGGTACGCCTACTACAACTACCTACGAAATTCTATAATGGAGTAATACTACATAAGATTGGTAATTCTATTGGAAAACTACTAAAAGTTGATGCATGCACCAGTGCAATACTAAGGTCGCTATGCAAGACTATGTGTAGAGCTTCCGCAATCCTGTCCAACCAAGAATTTTAATTAGATTTCATCTCCAACAATTATCTTACGAAGGGAAAAAAAATTTGTGAAAAAAAAGTGGCCAACTAAGGCTCACTGGCCCCTCCTGCCCCTACATTCAAAAGAACCCAGTAGCCATGAAAAACCAAAACTCATACGAAGAACAACATCTATCAAATGATACTTGGCACACAGTTTGTTTTCCAAAAAGAAGAAACTACAACAAATCAAGGAAGATAGAGAAACTGCAACCATTACCAGAAGAACAACTCCGTGATGCCTTCTCAAATTCCAAAACAGGTATAAATTTTGATGCGGCATCAGGTAAGTATCTTGACACTCAAAAACTTTTTTATAAAGCAAAAAAGATCGACTCTAATATTGTCTCTTGGTCTTCAGAGCCCTCCTTAATTAACTGCAACGCCACTTTTTCTTCCTAAGACTTTGAAAACTCAAAAGTCTTGGCTCACATGTCCCAATCAACCACGCTTCTAAGACATATTCCCACAAAAGAGGAAGTTAATAACATTCATACCTCTAATAAAATTTCCTCTTTAATGGAGGAAGACATTAATCCCCCCAATTCTACGACTCTAACGGATGAACTCAGAGATAAACATCCTCCCAAATCCACTTCTTTGATACTCCCTAGGCAGTCTCTATCACCAAATGCCACACAAGCCAATCTGCCACTGCCTCGTGGCACAAGAAAACCATGCAACACACTAAAACCTATCATACTGACAGCTAACCTAACTACTAATACAAATCTAATTGATCAACACAATATTCAAACAACCCATAACTTTGCCACATACTTGGTTGAACCCATTGGCCAAGTCTTAATGAACCTTGAAGAACCAATACCATAGATCCTCCTATCCGAGGCACCACAAACCCCATGCAAATACAATATTCACCAAAAGATTTGCAGTCATTACTCATAACACACACTCAAATAACCTAATAATTCCTCTATATCAACTAGCACCATTCTTCCTAATTCCACAACTGACCCTCACTCTACTGAAAAATACTCAACAGTAGTTCATGGCAAATCTGCCTCCCTTCCCGCCGCAAATTCCTTTCCACCCACCCACTTATGTATCTCCACCACTCCCTCTGTCACGACTCAGAATTTTTACCGTCGGGACCGTGATGACGCCTAACATTACACTTGCTAGGCAAGCCACGTTAGAGAATTATTAGCCAATTCTTTTACATTTTTAGTGATTAACAACAAATAAGCTATAACGAGTGAAAATAAGCGTGAAATTTTATATAACAACTTCATAATATGTACTACTACCCAGAATTCATTCACGAACATTCTAGAATTTACTACAAGTAAAAAGTATGAACGGAATACAACTATTTTCGAAATAAAGAAACCGTAAAGTTTGAGGTATAGGAGGGGACGCCAGGGCTTGTGGACGCCGACAGGTCTACCTTGGGTCTCCTAGCCGATGAATCCTACAACCAACCTCTCGATCAGCTCGGACCAACTCCAAAATCTGCACAGGAAGTGCAGAGTGCAGCATCAGTACAACCGACCCCATGTACTGGTAAGTGCCGGGTCTAACCTCGACGAAGTAGTGATGACACTACGGCGGGTCACTCACAATATAGCATGTATGCAGTATAAATAATAAAAGCAGAAAAGGAAGACAAAATAGAAGTAAGCAATAACTTGTGGGGAATAACAACAGTTCTCAGAAGTAATTCAACAACGTTCAGATACTACCAATCCTTAAGTGCAAATAAGAATACCGTACAACTAACATAGTGCAGGGAAAGCTTAACATATAAGTTATTGCGGCGCGCAACCTGATCCCACCGTACATATCATATTCACCCTTATTTCCTCTTAATAACATAAACAACAGAATATAAATAAAAGTGTTGCAGTGTGCAACCCGATCCCATCATATCACAATAATCACAATCACAGTTCACCCTTATTCCACCACAATCCATCCTTATTATACCTGTTGCGGAGTGCAACCCGATCCCGCCGTACATTATCAATTCACCCTTATTCCTCCTCAATATATCACCCTTATTCCACATGTTGCAGTATGTAACCCGATCTCACCATATCAATATCAATTACTTAGTTTGTACAGAACTTTCACAATTTAATTCACAAACCTTTCACAATGCTTAAACTTCAAACTGAAACAAATAGAAAGCTTGTACAATATGAAAATTCAAATAAGTAATACTACTCAGCGAGACCAATTCCGAATATACCACAAAAGTACTGATAAACCAGCTTGATGTTTTAGACGTCAACAAGAAGATAGGTTACTTTGTGTGGTATCCAATTTTCGAATGTTGTATCTCTAGAAGAACCTGGTTCTTCTTGGTGTTCCAACTACTACTGTTGCGGAATAATAAAAGCAGTAAAGTAAAAACACAGAGATTTTTACGTGAAAAACACCTGGCTCAAAAGGTGAAAAAACCACGACCTACTCCTCAGTAGAATTTGCTCAAACTCTTCACTAAAACTCTAAGCCAAACAGACTTACAAAATAAACTCTTTTGTAATCCTAGGACTAACTCTAATCCCTTTGTAGTAACTAGCACTTAGCTAATTTCTACAAGCTTCAATTTAACTCTAACTTGAACAATGTGTACCTAATACTATTGCTTCTATGAAAGCTGAAAAGATACAATATTAAAACTCCTACTACAACCAACTAGACTCGAAAGACAAACAGATGGAACTGGTTCTTCTAGCTGGTCTGTAGCCTTTGTGTCGCACAATAATTCTGCTTGCAAAATATCTGGGAATTTTGCTTTCAGCTCTTGATTCACTTCTGCACTTGTGCGTTCTTGATTCAAGCAAGAATACTTCAATTATTTATAAAGTCAGTTGAGTTCTGGTCCGACTCTACCTGGGAGAACAAGTTTTTATCAAACTCAACTTCCTTCCTTTGTTTCTCTCCTTGCTGAATTCAACTTTTATTCTTTCATCAATTTGCAACCTTTTCGCATTAGAAGATACTCTTCTTGTTCATTGATACTTCACAATCGCATTCATCTCCTATGCATATAAGGTTTGGGTGCCAACTCGTCAAGTCAAGTATGTGTGCTCTGATGGACCTGGTTTAACTGCTCAGATATTTGTCAATCTTCAAAACTATGCAGAGACTTGGATCAACAAATTCCCCCTTTTGATGATGACAAACTCTGTGCTTCTCCCTGTATACAACTCAAACACTTTGTATGTTTTTTTAAACATTTATCATAGAGAAACCATGTTCATTATGTTATAAATATCACTTGAAATATAAAAGCACTTGTCTTCCCCCTTTTGGAATCATTGAAAAGTTTGCAAAATGATAAACTCACCAGTGTTGTTAACAATTATTCATGCCCATTGAGGCAACTGCATGTGCAAACATGATTAATCATCATAAGTAACCAATAAATGTAAGCTATCTAAGAAATTGAGACAAGTCAATAACAAAACAACAAAAAATCATTGATTAATAACGTACATCAAACACCATACAAACAAAACAAAAATATCCCTAACCATGAGCAAAATAGAATAAAACCAAAAGAAACAGAACAACTGGTCTAAAGAGGGGTTTTGGAAGCTCTGGACAGCCTAAGGATGGGAAGGTGCAGAGGAGTTTGTGGTCTTGGTTTGTAGAAGAGAAAGCATCTGACTAAGAACACCCTCGTTCTTTTCCTTCTCTTTTGCTAATTCAGCCCTGGGAGCATCCCACTCAGTTTCAACCTCAATCAAACGAGACTTCAAACGAAGGGTTTCCATATCCTTGATCTCGCTTTTCTGCACCAGAGTTCTAACTTTGCTATTGACAGGCTGCTTCCTAGATGAACCAGGTTCATCTGCAAGAACATTGACAGTATAATAACAAGTCACCAAAGTATCTTTCCCAAATAGTCCTTGGCAGTAGCCATCTCAGCCTTTTTCACAGGAACATCAAAATGAGCAATCACGTCAGTCAGAATAAAGCCATAGGGAATTGTATGTGCTTTTGTTCCATTCACAACTCTGTCCAAGAGTTGGATGATGAAGGCTGGCCAATTTATGTGCTTACCCCTAAACAAACATTCCATCAAGGTCAGATCCATATAGTTGGATATGTGTCTTCTTTCTTGTCTTGGCAGCAAGAACTTGATGACAAACTCGAAGAACAACTTGTGTTCTGGCTTCATTTCACTTTTGTAGATTTGCCTGGGTTCAATTTCCCTTTCATTGTCACTGAAGAATTTGGTAATATTGATTGCTGAGTCCATCCTATCCAAACTAGGCCATATTTGCCTAGTGTAATCCTCGTAGCCCTCAGCAGAAATTTGCAGAATTTCTCCCAGTTCTTAGCATCAAAGGAAACTTGAATTCCTTTGACTATGGTAGTGACCCTGCCGTCCTTCACCACCGCATTACCCATGAACTCCACCAGTTCAGCTCTAGCCAATCTTCCTTCAATGTGAGAACCATGTTCTTCCACCCCTGAACATCCAGTGTGTCCAACAGGTATCTCATCCCAGGTTCCTCGAGATCCTTCACCAGCTTTCCCTTCAGAATTGTTCTTTTACCAAACAAGGTGATTCTGTTAGTAGTCACCTCACCAACTTCCCCCTTGTCTTCTCCACTCCACTTTCTATCATCATGTTTTTCAACAAACTTCACCTTTCTTGCCTTGGACTTGGTCCTTTTAACATATTTTGTGAGTGTGGCAGACATTGTAGCTGACTTCTTCGAAGAAGCCTTAGATCTTTTTGATTTTGGTGTCTCAACCACAACAGGAGAAGTCTGCTCCTCATGATGGACCAGGTTCATTGTATCCTCTTCAATCACAACAGTCTCCACAGGCTCTCCTACTTTAGCCTTTCCCTTTGCAGCTCTCTTTTTCTTGCTCTCAAGCAGAGCCTTCTCAAACAGTTCTTCTTCCTCTCTCACAGCACTACGTGTAACACGCACCTTAGGAACATGAGCCTCAGCAGCTACAAAAGTTTTCCTCTTCTTGGAAGGAACTGGGGTAGCAGCCTTCTTGGACTTCTGAGTCCTTCTTTTCTTAGGGTTATAGGACTCCCCCAGTTTCCTTATCCTTTCAGCCAACGTTTCATCCCTAGATAAACCAGGTTCATCTGCTCCTTTCTTCAAGCTTGCTAGACCTGCCGTTGCTTCCTCGAATACACTTCCCCTTATCTCTATGACATCTTCTCTAACCTTCTCATGAATGGTACCACAAATAGTCAATGCAGTACCATCCTCCCCAAATCCCTTTCCCTCAAGAACTTTAACTTTTTCTGATTTTCTTTGCCTACTAGGCACTTCAACATCCACTATCGACCCAACCAGAACAAACCTATTCTCAGCATTAACAGGCTCAGCAATTTCCTTGAGATTACCTTGTTCAGAATTTGATGAACCAGGTGCTTCATCCTCGTTGGCTGATTTAAAAGATTCACTTGATGATTCAAAATTCTTATCCTATTCAGCCTGCAAAACTGCTTCCAAGAATTTTGCACGTGACCCAGAAGCCACTGAGTTTTTGGCAAGAACCTTTACACGACGACCACGAGGGGCTGTGTTAGGTTCAGATGTGGGTTCTGGAACAAGAGGGTTTTCAGGAATAGGAGGGTTTTCAGGGGTTGTGGTTTTTCCTGAAGGTTGAGAACTGTATACCGATGGAGAATTTGAATATGATTCATAGTTCCCTCCATCATAATCACGATTTGGTGATGAAGAAGATGAAGTAGATGATGGTGAAGACATGATTATGAGTGAAGTTTAGGAAGAAAATAAAGAGTGATCAGTTTTTGGGTTTAAAGACCAATGATCTAGGTTCGACGGTTACTTTATGAAGAGGAGAGTAATTATGACCCTTATATAAGATATGGCTATTAATTATATAACGGGTAGAAAATTTATTCAAGTGGAAGCCTAATAGTTGTAGGAGTGTCATTGATTTGACGGTTAAGAGTTCCCTACTTCTAGGCTAATTGAGTACTGATGTGACTTCTTGGAACGGGTTCATTTAGGGATTAGTACAAGGAATCTAAAATGAACCAAATATAGATAGAATCCTGCTCATGTGTGACTGAAATTAGTTAAATAATTGTATGGAGATGAGCACGTACCTTGTTAGTCAGATGAACCAATAGAGATGAACCAGGTTCATCGTGTTGAAGTCCTTAATTTGCCTCAATTTACAAAGATAGAAAAATATCATTAGCAACCAAAGAATCATATTAATACATGGCAAGAGAGTATGACAGTAAAGTCATGATGCTGAACAGTGATTAGACTGGTTGATTATCTATGTTAGTGTTTCTAGCCAATTTTTTTTTAATTTATTTTTTCAATCAGGTGATTTTACTCATCCCTAATTCAAGCTTGTTTCTCTCAAAATGCTCCCTACTCAGTGCTTTAGTAAAGATATCTGCAATTTGTTGATCAGTAGCACAAAATTCAATTGAGATTATTCCTTTTTCATAGTTATCCCTCAGGAAGTGGTGCCTAACATCTATGTGCTTAGTTCTCTTATGATGAACCGGGTTCTTTGTCATACTAATGGCACTAGTGTTATCACAGAAAATAGGATTGCATCCACATCTATACCAAAGTCCATGAGTTGTTGCTTGATCCATAGCAACTGAGCACAACAGGAGGCTGCAACCACATATTTAGCCTCATCAGTAGACAAGGCTACTGAATTTTGCTTCTTAGTAGCCCAAGACACAAGGCATGAACCCAGAAAGTGAGCTATACCTGAAGTACTTTTCCTGTCAACCAGGAAACCTGCATAATCAGCATCAACATATCGTACAAGGACGAAATTACTACCTTTAGGATACCAAAGGCACAAATCAATGGTGCCTTTCAAATATCTCAAAATTCTGTTCACTGCAGTGAGGTGGGACTCCTTTGGATTTTCCTAAAACCTAGCACACAGTTCCATGCTAAACACAATATCAGGTCTGCTGGCAGTGAGATATAATAGAGACCCAATCATCCCTCTGTATAGCTTCTGATCAATAGATGAACCAGGTTCATCCACATCCAATTTTGTAGATGTGGCTATGGGAGTGTCTATTTCCTTTGAGTCTTCCATTTTAAACTTCTTGAGCAATTCTTTCACGTACTTTTGTTGGTGGATCATTGCTTTATTTGGGTTTTTCTTAATTAGCAAGCCTAAGAAAAATTTTAGCTCACCCATCATACTCATCTCAAACTCACTTCCCATTAGCATAGCAAATTCCTTGCTCAATTTTTCAGAAGTCGCCCCAAATATAATATCATCCACATATATTTGCACAACCAGGAGATCCTTACCATTTTCCCTTAAGAACAAGGTACTNACAAATACATCTTCCTTCAGATAACCATTGAGAAAAGCACTCTTAATATCCATCTGATGGAGAGTGAATTCCATGTGAGCAGCAAATGCTATTAGAAGTCTAATTGCCTCCAGTCTTGCCACTGGGGCAAAGGTCTCATCATAGTCAATTCCCTCTTCTTGACTATACCCTTGGACAATTAGTCTTGCCTTAATCCTTGTAACAATTCCATCCTCATCGAGCTTGTTCCTGAAGACCCACTTGGTGCCAATCACTGATCTGTCTAGTGGCCTGGGTACCAAGTGCCATACTTGACTTCTTTCAAACTGATTCAGCTCTTCTTGCATGGCATTTACCCAATCAGCATCTTGTAGGTCTTCACCAATGTTCTTTGGTTCGATCATGGATAGAAAGCCATCAAACGCACACAGATTTTCAAGGATGATCTTGTTTTGATTCCGGATGTCAAATCTGTTATGATGTTCTCAAGAGGGTGAGAACTCTGATATCTGTGTGGTTTGAGTACCAACTATTCATTCCTAGACAATTTCATGATGTCTTGTTGCTGTGGAGCAGGATCAGGGTCAGGTTGCATATGTTGAATTCCCCCTGTCATGTTGCTTGGGGTAGTTGAACCTAGTCCATCACCTGTTCCACCTTCCATGTTTGCTTCAATGTGATCACTGCTTCTCACCAGTCCAAGCTCCTCATCTTCTGGTCCCTGTCTCTCAGCAAGAGTGTTAGTTTCATCAAAGATAACATGTAAACTTTCTTTTACACACATAGTTCTTTTATTATATACTTTATAAGCGTTGCTATGTGATGAATATCCCAAGAATACTCCCTTATCACTTCTGGGGTCAAATTTTCCTAGGGAATATTTGCCATTATTATACACAAAACACTTGCAACCAAAATCCCTAAAGTGGGATATGTTGGGCTTTCTCCCTTTAAGTAATTCATAGGGAGTTTTCTCTACCAGAGGTCTAGTCATGCATCTATTGATTATGTAACAAGCAGTGTTTATTGCTTCAACCCAGAAACTGTGAGGTGGTTTGCTAGATAGAAGCATGGTTCTTGCCATATCTTCAAGAGTTATGTTTTTCCTTTCAACAACTCCATTTTGCTGAGGGATTCTAGGAGAAGAAAAGTTATGATTAACACCATGTTCATCACAGAACTCAGCAAACTTAGCATTCTCAAATTCAGTACCATGGTCAGATCTTATTGATGCTAGTTGATGTCCTAATTGATTTTGAGTTTTCTTGACAAATGAGGTGAACATATCAAATGCTTCATCCTTAGATTCCAGGAATAAGGTCCAAGTGAACCTTGAATAATCATTAACTAGCACCATCACATATCTCTTACCACCTCTACTCATAGTTCTCATAAGACCAAATAGATCCATATGAACCAGTTCCAACGTCCTGGTGGTACTGACTATTTTCTTACTTT
>MDKI01062687.1:0-14129 GCA_005239505.1 Nicotiana paniculata
AACGTAGTTGAACAAATAGAGAATAATCAACCAAATATATTAATATCGCAATAAATTCTTCCCCAGCGGGTTCGACCAAAAACCCTAGATTAAAGAAGTTAGCTAGACATGTTTATAAGAATCAAACTCAAAATAAATTTCATAATTGAATTACAAAGTAATGAATAAAAGATGTAGAAATCAATGTTTTGTCACTTCAATGGTTTCTTCTCTTCAAATCCTTCGTCTGCCTTCTAATAATCCTCATTAAGTTGTGTTTTAAGAGTCTATTTATATGTTTAGGACAAACACTAAACGTGTAGGAGACTTCTATTCCAACCGGGAAACACTTAAACTTGTCAAAACTCGGAATTAACCGAAACAGGGGCATGGCATTATGAGGATAACTCCTGGATAATGCCAGGCTAGGGCTGGCGTTTGGACTTCAACGCCTGGCTAACGCCAGGCTAGGCCAGGCGTTTGGTCTCTGGTGCCCAGCTATAGCCCAGTGCACTCCTCCTCGCCTCTTGAGCGTATTTTCGATGTATTTGCATCCATTTAGCTCGGTTTCCATCTCCAATTCACCTACACATGAAATAGACTCTATTATGCATATAAAAAGTGTATTTTTATTATTAACGCACATAAAATGTAAGGCATATAACATGTTAAACCATGAATTCTAGCCTCGCATCAGACGCAACTCTTCCCGCAACGATCGGGTGACCGAGGGAAGAATTCTCAGGGACTAATGAGTAAAATTGGCTTTGACAAATATGCAGTTCCCACAGAATCTCCTCGATTATCGGAGTACAATTTCAGTGTTGATGCATCGGGGATCGTATCAACTATCGGAAGAATCAAAGACACCAGGTGGCCCAGGCCTATACAGACCGATCCCTGTCAAAGGAATCCAAACTTAATGTGTGAGTTTCATGTCACACATGGATATAGGACCGAAGACTGCAGAGAGTTGAGAGGAGGTAGCTCGATTATTCAACAAGGGCCACCTTCGAGAGTTCCTCATTGATCGAGCCAAAAATCACTTCAAGGAAAAAGACGCCAATAGAAAGAACAAGCAAGAAGAACCTCAGCATGCTATTCACATGATCGTCGGCGGGGTCGACATCCCACAAGGGCCTATATTCAAATGCACCAAGGTGTCGATCACAAGAGAAAAACGGACTCAAGACTATGTGCCCGAAGGCACTCTAACGTTCAATGACAAAGAAGCAGAAGGCATCTCTCAGCCGTACAAAGACGCCCTGGTAATTTCTATTTTGTTAAATAAAATCCAAGTTAAACGTGTTCTAGTGGAACCAGGTAGCTCAACAAACATAATCAGATTGAGGTTCGTAGAGCAGCTCGGCTTGCTAGACCAAATTGTACCTGCATCTCAAGTCCTAAATGGATTCAACATGGCTAGTGAAACAACAAAGGGAGAGATAATCCTCCCAGTAAATGTGGCTGGAACTATACAAGATACGAAATTCCATGTTATCGAAGGTGACATGAGATATAATGCACTGCCCGGATTGGCCTGGATCCACAACATAAGGGTTGTGCCGTCTACCCTTCACCAAATGATGAAGTTCCGAACAATGGATGGTGTGAAAATAGTTTACGGGGAACAACACGCTGCAACGGAAATGTTTGCAATTGACTAGGTGACACCGATATCAACACCCTCGACTGCGGAGAAATCGAGCACCAAAGATAAGCAGACGACCAAATAGCAATCACCGCCCCTAGCCTCGACCGAATCGGAGAAACAGGTAATCGAGGAAGAAGAAGAAGATTTTCTCACTCCTCGAACTTTCGTGATTCCCGAAGAATCAGATGCAACTAAGTTAACAGTCGAAGAGCTGGAACAGGTGATACTGATTGAGTATCTACCCGAACGAAAGGTATACCTGGGAACGAGGTTGACCCCCGAACTCAGGAAAAAACTCATTCAATTTCTTATTGATAACATGGATTGCTTTTCCTGGTCCCATTTAGACATGACAGAAATCCCACCAGAGATAACAACTCTCGGTTGAGCCTGGATCCCAAGTTCAGACCAGTAAACCAAAAGAGAAGGCCCCAATCTGAGGTAAATCACACCTCCATCAAGGACGAGGAAACCAAACTTCTCAATACAAGGTCCATTCGGGAGGTAAAATATCCCGAGTGGTTAGCCATTGTAGTCGTAGTCCCCAAAAAAAGGGAACAAACTTAGAATGTGTGTAGACTATAAGGACTTGGATAAATCATGTCTAAAAGACTCTTTTACCTTGCCTAACATCGATCGAATGATCGATTCCACGGCCGGCCACGATATTCTTACCTTTCTCGACGCGTATTCTGGGTACAATCAGATCCAGATGGACCCAGAGGATCAAGATAAGACTTTTTTTTATCACTAAGTCAGGGACCTATTGTTATAATGTAATGCCCTTCGGGCTAAAAGATATGGGGGCTACATACCAATGCCTAGTTAACAAAATGTTCGAAGAACAGATAGGTAAATAAATGGAAGTTTACATTGACGGTACGTTAGTTAGGTCCCTACGCACGAAAGACCATTTGACTCATTTGCAGGAGACATTCGAAATCTTGAGGAAGTACAACATGAAACTTAACCCCGAAAAATGTGCTTTTAGGGTCGACTCGGGTAAATTCCCCGGCTTCATGGTATTGAATCGGGGAATCGAAATCAACCCTGATAAGATTAAAGCCATTGAGGATATCACCGTCGTAGACAGTGTGAAAGTCGTACAAAGGCTAACCGGATGGATAGCTGCCTTAGGCCGATTCATTTCGAGGTCATCAGATCGAAGCCACATGTTCTTTTCCTTACTCAAAAAGAAAAATGATTTTGCATGGACCCGGAGTGTCAACAAGAATTGGAGGAATAGAAACGATACTTATCGAGCCCACCTCTTCTCCACACTCCGAAGGCGGACGAAAAGCTATATTTATACTTGGAAGTATCCGAGATAGCGTTAAGTGGTGTACTAGTTCGAGAAGAGCAAGATACATAGTTTCCTGTTTATTACGTAAGTCGAACCTTAGGAGATGCTGAAACTAGGTATCCACACTTAGAGAAATTGGCACTTGCATTAATAAGAGCATCTAGAAAATTAAGGCCATATTTCCAGTATCATCACATATGTGTGATCACCACTTATCCACTCCGAAATGTTTTGCACAAGCTCGAGTTATCGGGCATATTGGCCAAATGGGCCATCGAACTTAGCGGGTACGATATCAAATATCAACCCCCAACAACCATCAAGTCTCAAATTTTAGTAGACTTCGTGGTCGATTTACGCCAACCCTCGTACCTGAAGTGGAAAAGGAACTTCTACTCAAATCGGGTACATTATCAGGGGTATGAACCCTCTTCACAGACGGTGCCTCGAATGTGAAAGGGTCCGGGCTCAGTATTGTTTTGAAACCATCCACGAGAAATATTATTGGACAATCCATTAAAACTGCTAAATTGACTAACAATGTGGTCGAGTATGAGGCCATGATTGCAGGTCTTGAGCTAGCTAAAAGCTTGGGAGCGGAAGTCATCGAAGCTAAATGTGACTCTCTACTGGTGGTAAACCAGGTAAACGGAACCTTGAAGTTCGAGAGGACATGATGCAAAGGTACTTAGACAAATTGCAGGTAACCTTGCACCGCTTCAAAGAGTGGAATCTATAACATATACCTCGAGAACAAAACACCGAGGCCGATGCACTTGCCAATTTAGGGTAATCGGTCAAAAAGGGAAAAATAATAGCCGTTTTTAGAGACCGAATTGGCCCAACCCGAAAGAGCCTAAGGGCCAATCTAAAAGGCCTAAGGGCCGAAATATTTAGAGTTCGAGACCCCGTTCTCAATCAATTAGAATCCAAAGGTTCCGTTATTCCGACCTCAAATGAAAGTCAATCATAGCTCAAAGGTTCACCTAAAAACCCTAAGGGGTATACTGATGTAAGCTCAAAAAACTTAACAATCATTGATAAAAACCTAAAGGTTTACTTTATTCCAAAACTCAAGATTTATTCAAACTTGGTTATTAAAGATAACACATCTCGAACGAATTTCAAACTCAAGGACTTTCCCTCATATAAACAAAAATATTAAGGGTTTATTTCGGTTACGAGTTGAATTACAACAATAAAAATTTTTGACGTTTTCAATAAAGGCAAAAAACTTATCTGGAACTGAAAACATACGAAGGCATCAAGAAGAAATTTTCTATTATATATCAAAATCATGTACAAGAGGCCAGTCAAAGCCTTACAAAAGAGAAAAGAAGTTAGAATCTACGATCGGGTCTAGCCCCCTTAGGGCTGGCTTCCTCTCGAGCAGCTTCTCTAGGAGAAACTTCTTCAGCGGCCTCATCTCCATCTTCTCCACTTCCGGACCCGCCTCGGCTGCCCTCTGCATCATCATCATCATCTTCGGAATATGTGAGCTTCATGGCTTCGTCTTGAGTTCTTTGGCCCGAGCAATTTCCTTGGAGAGGTAAAACCTCGAGCATGAATTTCCTCGAGGGTTTCCCCCCGGGATTAGCACTTTGCCAAATCACTACGCCACTGCTCCCAGTCGGAAGCCTCCATTAACTGTGTTTGAACAGCTTCAGCATCGGCCCGGTACATGGCAATGGACTTGTCCGCCATGACCTTGGTCTTCTCGATCTCTGCCTTGGCCTCAGTAAGCTCGACTTCGAGTTCTTCGATCCTCTTGTCCTGGTCCGAACTTTTCCCTCAGCCGAAGATAGTTTGGCCAAAGTTGCCTCCTTTTTCGCGGCAAGGCGGTCCATTCTACCTTTCCGCTGATAACAGTCGGCCTTGACCTGATCGACCTCTACCCAGAGTAGCTCGATTTTCTCCACCTTATGCTGTAGCTGAGATATCAAAGTATTAACTTCCACATTCGAGTTGATTCCATACTCTATCAGAAGGGCGGTTACCTGCTTGTCTAACTCGGCCTCCTCTTCATGAGCCTTGGCCAGGTCCACTTGAAGACCTTTATGACCTCGTCCTTTTGTCCACTAAGTACCTTCAGGGCATTTCTCTCTTTCGAGACCTTCTGAAGTTCGGTTTCACACTGACTAAGGTCAACTCGGAATTTTGCAGAAGCCTACACAAAAGAAGAAAACACAAGTTAGATCTGTAAGGAAAGAGGCGACGAGAAATAACCGAAAAATGACTGGTACTTACCTTGGAGAAAAGACGCTGGGCTTCCGCTATGAGGAATGAAGCATCAGTAACATCGGAGGCGTCATCGACCCCCACGAAGCAATCCCGAAAAGGATCACCGGCGCTAGATCCTCCGCCGATCTCGAGGTTCTTCAGCCTTTGGGCCTCCCTTATTGCTTCTTCTGAAAAGACCGACATTGAAGGGAGTTGACCTATTGTCGTGGCCCCGAGCGAATCGCTCGGGGTGCTCTGTCCGATCTTCTGAGTTTCGGAACCGGCCCCGCTCGGTGTAGAAGTTGATGATCGAGATATCACCTCGACCTCAGGAGACTTGGGGTTCACCCCCAAATTTTTCTTCGAAGCCTCCTCGATATGAGGCTCGGTTATAACGGGTGGCAGCTCGAAATGGGGGGCGACCTCGGCGGCCTTCCTAGGGCGGGCTATCAACTGAGGTCCCTTCTTATTCTTCTTCCTCATCCCGATCTCTCAACTTTTGGACCTTGTCCGCCGATAGAGCGACCATTTTTCTCCTCACCCTTCGAGGTTTGGGTTTGGAGACTTCGAATTGCGAGAAATTCTTTCTCTTCTTATCCTTATCCGGCCTCAGAGCTGGGGACTTGGCTTCTCCCCCTTCACTCGAAGGACTCAAAATGGCATCCTTGGTCAGACATACACGAGGAAAGATTAGTAATGAAGAAAACATGTGATTACTTTGGAATGTATGAGAAGATATCCTTACCATGGTTCTTGGCCTCCCACCTTCCCTTGGCCAAATCCCTCCACATTCGTTCAGCACGAGTCGAAGTAGAAGCGAGCTTATGGATCCAGTCCTCAAAATTGCGCACCGTCTGAGGCATCCAAGGGACAGTTGCATGATTGAAGAAGAATGTTATACAAAATCGAAATAAACACGAAGAACAAAAAATAAAAATTCACTTACGTTTGAAATTCCATTCCTTAGGGAACGACATCTTTTCCTTCGGTATTATATCACAGGTCCTCACCCGTATGAATCGGCTCATCCAGCCTCGATCTTTATTCTCGTTGATGCTCGAGAATAGAGTCTTTGTTACCCGACAGTGAAGCTTAATCAGCCCTCGATAGAGTCGAGGAACCGTATAAGATGACTCAGAGTGAACTCCAACCCTCCGGCCTCGTTGGATAAGAAGCGCAACATAATCGCTATTCGCCAAAACGAAGGATGGTGCTGACCGAGTGTGGCTTCGTACCTTCTGAAGAAGTCGAAAATCACCGAGTCAACGGGGCCCATTGTGAAGGGGTAAGTATAAACACTTTAAAACCCCTTCACATGTGTGGTGATGCTTTCTTCAGGTCTAGGAATGCACACCACTACCTCCGAACCCCATTTGCAATCCTTCTTCATAGCATCAACGTGGCCCTTAGTAATCGAACACATGTTCGCATCGGCACGACATCGATGAGGGGTTCTCGACTTTAAAGTCAGTTTTAAGGACGCATGGGCCAGGAAGGTATTCATCGGGTGCCGGTTCTACCGGCGTCTTATCACCGGTCGGCCGGGAAGAGGAAGACGGGGCGTTTTCCTTTTGCTGAAAATTTTTGGAGGTTTTTGCCATTTGTGTGTGTGAAGGAAGTAGAAGGAAAATGTAAAATTGGTGGCTCCGTTAAAAACAACGGTGGCGTAATGAGCGGCGGTGAGAGAAACATAAGGAGAATTGGGAAATCAAGAGTTTATAATCAGAGCGAAGTAAAGTTTGAATCAACAAAAGAGGTGGTATTTATAGGCTTGTGACGACGGTTTGGTATCACTAGTGGTCGACCGGCGACTAACATGCATTTATGGTTTTTGGGGAACCGAACTGATGAGACGTTTTGGTCACATCTGTCGCTTACATCATGGAAACGACGTCATGATCGAGGTACAGGGGAATAGAGGCTCAAATCGTTTCTTATATTTTTCATTCTAAGAAATGCAGGGACTATCTGTGTACGGTTAAAATCGAGCACGTCCGATTTTATGGACTCGAGGGTATGCCTCGAGGTTAAGTTCATATTAAAGAAAGCTCGAGCTCAAAGAACAAAACGATCGAAGGATCGAGATCGGACACAATCGACATCGAGCAATAGAATAAGCAAGATATCAGTAATCGACCAAAAATCTCGACGGGAATCTCGTGATGACATGACCCTTAATGGTTATTGATATCAATCATGTATTTTGTTTCCGAAATTAGAGATATACCTTGTTTAGGATTCCTCTACTATATAAAGAGGAACCTTGTTCATTTGTAAGAGGACGTTACATTCACTTATTGAGAAATAACAATACACCGCTCTTCTATTTACTTACAATTTCCTACTGTTCTTACTGTTCTAATTGTTCTTGTTGTTCTCAATGCTTGGTCTCAAGCCTATGCCAAATCGAGGTCGATAACTTGCAAACAACACTGGTTTGATTCATTCTAACAGCTTAACTCGTTTATTTATTTAGTCGTTTATCAATTGGCGCCGAATCAGATCACGTATCCTTATAACCACATAACAAGTTTAATTATTACTCGTATTTCGAGGTAAACGATACTTAATGCAAAACCGTATATCTCATATTCAATTGATAATAATTACACAGAATCTCATGTGTTTGAGAGAAAAAAGAAGAAGAAGAGGAGGAAAAGAATTGGAGGAAGAAAGGGGCGCACAGTTCGCAAGAAGAAGAAAGATGAGGCGACCACTGATCTGAAGTTGTAAACATTAGGGTATAGGTTAAATAATTTAAAAAATATAGGTATAGGTTAAATGAAGACCACTAAATAAGACGCTCCGTGCAATTTTTACCTTTTGAGACCGTCAAACTAGCCCAGGTCCAAGATCACTAACCAGTAAGACCGGTTCTTGTTGAGCCGATCAGGTTTAGATTGGGATGGACTCTTTTTTTACTTTTAAATTTGTATAAAAAGTAGTAATAATTATCATTACGGGGGTACTCATAATATTGAAGAAAAGAATCTCGAAGACTCGAACTATTATTAATTGTCAATTCATGTATTTACAAATGAAATACTTAGAATATTCAAATTCCAATACCAAATGTTATTAACATTATATATAAATCTCATAAAATACACTCCTACCGCTTCAAAAATAATGAGCCTTGAACTGAAAGGTAGTCAAATAAATTTTTGTTTATCATATTTTTTTTTGTAAATAGGTTTTAAATATTATGATTTATTGATCATTGTAACTTATAGTATTTTTTCTGCTTTCTAAATATGTATATTTTATTCAAAAAACTAAAAAATTTATGTCCAATTTCACGCCAAAAATTAATCAATTTAACCCTCATACTTCAAAAGAATCTACAAATTAAAATGGTTAGAGTAACAAAAAGGACAGTTTGTATTTTTTATGGTCCAGTTTAAGTCAGTCCGCCCATTCAATCCTTGGGTACAATTACAAATATGGCAACCGACAGGCCCACTATTTTGAGGCCCATACTGAAAATAATTCTTTGGGCTGGCTATGGGGTAATGAGACTATTTTTCGTAAAAATTGCACGGGGCGTCTTATTTGGTCGCCCTCATTTAATCTATACCTAATTTTTAAATTTTTTTTAACTTGTACCTACTTTTTAAATAATTTCAACCCCTTTTCTCCTCCTCCTTCGTTTTCTTTTCTTCTTCTTCTTCTTCTTCTTCTTCTTCTTCTTCTCTTCTTTCTTCTTCTTCTTCTTCTTCTTCTTCTTCTTCTTCTTCTTCTTCTTCTTCTTCTTCTTCTTCTTTCTTCTTTCTTCTGTTGTTATTGGTGCTGCTATGGAACTTCAGTTCATGGGATGGTTGCCATAAATATGTTTATCAGAGCTGAAGTTCGCCAGTTACAAAACAAAAACTTCAGCTCTAGAGCTAAAGTTCGCCAGTTACAAAAACAGAAACTTCAGCTCTAGAGCTGAAGTTCGCCAGTTACAAAAACAAAAACTTCAGCTCTAGAGCTGAAGTTCGCCAGTTACAAAAATAAAAACTTCAGGAATTACAAACAAATGCTTTGCGTTAAGATGTGCACAAGTTAAACAAAAACTTCAGCAAATAGAGAACAAAACTTCAACTACCTCAGCTCTGGAGCTGAAGTTCGCCAGTTACAAAAATAAAAACTTCAGGAATTACAAACAAAAGCTTTGCGTTAAGATGTGCACAAGTTAAACAAAAACTTCAGCAAATAGAAAGCAAAACTTCAGCTACTATGCTTAAGTTCATCAATTACAAACAAAAACTTCAGCACACTTGGTTCAACACACTTGCTACTTCAGGCTCGTCTACCAGAATGCTGAAGTTTTGCGTGATTGCCTTTGCTACTTCAGCCCCGTATGCTGAAGTTATGCGAAAAAGCGGGTACACTTGTAATTTTTTTTACAAAATGGACACAAATTAAAACGTGATACAGAAAGCGAGAATAGATGCAAATCCCCCCTATTTTTCACAACTTGGGCATGCTAATGTTGGCCCAATTGCTTGTATTCTGCTAATGAAATCAGAAATTTTCAAAATTAACTTAAGAGATTGGCAATCGTCATATAAAAATGGCAAGTTAAACAAATACAATGTTATTTAAAAAAGAAACTTCTAAGATTTTAGAATATTTCGTATTCAACGGTGAAAATAGTTTCTTGCAAAAAAGAAGTCAAAGGATGTGCATAATGGAGTCAGTATGATCCTATCCTTCTCGGACTGTCAGTATAGTGGGAGATTAGTACAATGAGTCGTAGTATTTTATAAAAAATTGGTGGATAATTTTGCAGACAGATTATTATTGTAGACCTTTACTTGTGCTGGTTTTTATCGCCTAGTGACATGCATAGGTCGGTAAAAACTTTAGAATAACAAAAATGGAAATTGAATCATTGTTAACACTTCTCCATTTATCATCTTCCTTTACTATGTCACACATATGCTTCATTATCATTATGATAAAGAGAAAAGGACCTCACTAGAAAAAGCTTCCAATTGGCAGTTGTGTACCACAGATTTTAAAAGAACACAATTGTGATGAAATCATGCTTTTGAACTCAATAGAAATACTTAAAAGAAATGACTTACTGACATTGTGATGAGTCAATCTACCAAAATACATAACTTATTTGTTTCAAAAGACAAGAAACTCAATGGTTGAATTACATAAGTCTTTGGATATCTAATGAACTTCAACTTGTCGGGGTTGTTCTGATTTCTTACCATATTTGATTTTCTTATCTCTTGAAGGAAAGGACAACATATTTATCATAATTGAGTTTTCCTTCTTATACAAGGAAATTATAATTCTTCGATATTTGGTTAGTCCCTTTTCTTGTAGGAAAATGTTTGGACTTTTATAAATTGAAGATCCTTCCTTCTCATTCAGTAGCATCCACAATGTAACCATATGAGGTTTGAGAGTCATCTTTAGGAGGAAAACTTTACGGGACAAGTGGTTAGTGTATCACTTGTGTTTGCCTCTTCGTGAAGTTGTTCTCTTGTTATTTTGTACTCTCTTTTATTATAGTGGATTGCTCATCTCCGCAGTAGATGTAGGTCAATTGACTGAACCACGTTAAATGTTTGTATCTCTTTTGGTAAATTTCTTGTTTGTTGTTGAATTTATCGTCGCTCAAAGTTTGTATTGCTAGCTTCCACATGACACCTGCCTTTTTCGATCCTAATGCAAACCAGACTTGTTAACACAAAGATATATCTCGAATAACTTGCTCTTGCCTGATGGAACAACATTTGAATCATTATGAACCAATGTTCTAGCTTATTCGTGCTTTCTGTTGTTTCTTTTTTATTTTTAAAAAAAATTAGACCCTCATGTATTGCTTTGGTAATATAGTATATATATTCAATTGCCGGTTAAATGAGGTAACTAGTCAAATACGACTGGCTTCATCTTGTCTTTTGAGAAGATCATCGTTGGATGGCCATTGTTATTCTTTGTTATTTTTGTGACTTATTTTTATAAGATTCCAGAAAACGAAAACGCCTTATGAAACTTTTTTTAAATTTAAGAGAATTAATAAGAGATGGTCACACCTATGAAGGTTTCCTTAAGAAAGAATTCTTGCAAAAAAGTTTCTCGTAACGGCAACAGGTTAGACTCAAACCTAGTTATTGTTGGTTTTTTTAATTTTATTTTAGCTTAAAAGAAGGTGAATGGAAAATAGAGGGAAAATGAAATATTTGAGTTTCCTTCTTTGACAAAGGGACATTGTCCCATATTGGAGGAGGAAAAGACTTTTGATGGGTATATATACAATTGTTCTTCTTCTAGCTCTTAGAGTTAAGAAGAAGGCAAGTCTCGCGCCATCGATAAAAATCGCGCGAGGCGCCCTATTTGGTAACCCCCATTTAACCTATACCCAATTTTTTTAAAAAGTTTTAACTTGTATCCACTATTTAAATAACTTTAGCTCCTCCTTCGTTTTCTAATTTTAATTGCTATTGAAACAGGAAAGCACGAGTTGATTCCCTGTGCATTAGGTAAAGATGTTACTTTTACTAAAGGTCTTGTTTTATAGGAGTATTTCTTTTCAAATTTTCTGATAATTCCATTATTCTAAAGCTAAAATATACAATAAATAGTAGTTAGCAATTGGATCTTAATGACAACTTGTCATTGTTGTTTTAGAATTTCAGCTATAAGAATGCTGAAATTCAGCAAATATAAACAAAAATTTTAGCTCCTAGAATGCTGAAGTTCAACAAATATAAAACAAACTTCAGCCATGAAGTTCATCACAAACATAACAAAGCTTTAGCTAAAACATGTTGAAGTTCAACAAATATAGAACAAAACTTCAGCTAAAACAAGCTGAAATTCAGCAAATACAGAACAAAGCTTCAGCTAAAACATGCTGAAGTTCAACAAATACAGAATGCAACTTCAACTACTAGAATGCTTAAGTTCAACAATTACAAACAAAACTTCAGCCAACACATGTTGTTGTTTTATTGAACTGAAGTTTGCCGTTTGCACAATGAACTGAAGTTTTGCGTGATTGCCTTTGCAAGTCAGGCCAAATTGAAGTTTTGCTACACTTCAGGCAAAATTTTTTTGCTACTTCAGGCATACTACGCGAAAAGTAGGTACGTTTGCAATTTTTTTTGCAAAACGGGTATAAGTTAAAACGTGATCTAAAAAGCTGGTATAGATGCAAATGCCTAACGACGTCGTCGTCGTCGTCGTAAATAATCATTTACGTTATGGCCATTTTACGTGAACAATCATGACAGACCATCTAAAGAGTTTCACCTCTTCGTTTAACCTCAACATGTTGGCTATAAATAACACCCTATTCTCTCAGATTTTCCTTACGAAATTTCTGACTTCTCCTCCTCCTTTCTGCATTGTTTTAACTACAAAAAAGCAACAGTAAGTGTGATTTGCTACCGCGATTTGTGTTTGTTGAAACACTAGGGTTTGAAGTACTACTACACCAGTGTGTAATCCGTTCTATTCTGGGTGGAAATAATCCACAACCTCAGGTACTAGGAGGGGATTAAGTTCCTTAAGGAAACACTGTGTATTCAGTGGACTCAGATTAAATTCTGTTTCTTCTACATTTTTGCTTATACGTTATTTTTCTTCTCTAGAATTATTTTACAAATACAGATTACTAACAAGCTTAAAGAACTTAATATTTTCTGTATTTGTGTTATACTCACTGTTATGTAGACTAAAACCTTTGTGGTTTTCTACTCCCTTTTTGGAGATTAAAGCCTCGTGATTTTCTACTCCATTTGTTTACTTTAACATATATTCTGTTTCGGTTTACTATCTGTTATTCAAAGATTAAAATCCTAGTGATTTTATACTCCATTGGAGACTAAAATCTACGTGATTTTCTACTCCAGTTTTATTCAGTTTGAAGATATAAAAACTTTGTCGTCTATTAAATGTTTGTTTGTGTCATTCTTTTACAGAAATGACGAATGAGAACGGAACTGTTCTTATGATGACTGCTAATGCATCGACAAGCCGAACAACTCTGGTATTGGCACCGACACCGACACTGACACCGACAGAAAAGCCCGAAAATTTTTCTGGGATTGATTTCAAGCAGAAGATGTTCTTCTACTTGACGACTTTAAGTCTGAAAAAGTTCATTAAGTAAGATGTTCATGTTCTGCCCGACGAAACTCCAGACAATAAACTCTTTCTCGTGACTGAGGCGTCGAAGCATTCTGATTTTCTGTGCAAGAATTACATTCTTAGCGGATTGGAGGACGATCTGTATAACGTCTATAGTAATGTGGAGACGTGAAAAGAACTGTGTATTGCGCTTGAAAGGAAATACAAAATCGAGGATGCCAGTTTGAAGAAATTTGTGGCCGCAAAATTTTTGGACTACAAAATGGTAGATAGCAAGTCTGTTATTACCCAAGTCTAGGAATCGCAAGTGATTATTCATGATCTCCTTGCTGAAGATATAAGTCGAATTAATACTTATGTTGAAATTATTATTATTATTATTATTATTATTATTATTATTATTATTATTATTATTATTATTATTATTATTATTGTTATTGTTATTGTTATTGTTATTGTTGTTGTTGTTATTATTATTATTATTATTATTATTATTATTATTATTATTATTATTATTATTATTATTATTATTATTATTATTATTATTATTATTATTATTATTATTATTATTATTATTATTATTATTATTATTATTATTATTATTATTATTATTATTATTATTATTATTATTATTATTATTATTATTATTATTATTATTATTATTATTATTATTATTATTATTATTATTATTATTATTATTATTATTATTATTATTATTATTATTATTCCTATTTATGGTCCAGCAAGAAATAGGCCTTTATCTTTACATACTCTAAGTGATACTTTAAGTGAAAGAATGGTCGAAAGGGTAAAATTGACCCTAAGACAAATATTGTTCAAGCAACTGACAATTTGTCTGATCTGGAACCTACT
>ML311232.1:0-27313 GCA_005239505.1 Nicotiana paniculata
TATATATGGCCAGCGGCATCAGATTAATGCTGGCCCTCAAGTCACATAGAGCTTTGGTGAAAGCTAAGTTGCCAATGGTACAAGTAATTTTAAAACTCCCTGGGTCAGACAACTTTTCAGCAATAGGGCGCGTTACCACCGCAGTACAAGTCTGAGTAAGGGTGACAGTAGCCAGATCATGGAAGTCAACTTTTCTTGACATCAAGTCCTTCATCATTTTAGCATAACCAGGAATTTCCTTCAACGTATCAATCAATGGGATATTTACCTGTATTTGCTTTAGCATGTCCAAGAACTTTTTGTAATATTCATCCTTTTGGTATTTGGCTAGCCTCTGAGGGAATGAAGCTGGCGGTCTCTTTTTCCTAGTGATTTGGGAATTTTCTTTCTCAGCCACCACCTCAACTACCAGCTTCTGGGCTATCTCCACTTCTTTTTCAGTCTCACTCTTTGCACTGGGTTCTCCTTTAGTAGGTTGCACTGTTACCTTGGTCAAGTTTGTCGAATCATCAAGTTCAATCGGCATGGGTACCAGTGTTTCGGCCTGTCTGCTTTCACGAGCTCTCTCCAGTTCCAAGTTTAAGTCTCTGCCACTGCGGAGAGTCACTGCCATCAGCTGCCTTGGGCCCTGGTCCATAGGATTTACCTGAGTATCTGCAGGTAAAGTTCCAGGAGGACGATTGTTCACTGCCATAGATATCTGGCCCAACTGTACTTCAATATTTTTAATAGCTACATCATGTGCATCTACTCTCTCACTGATTTTGGCATTTGACCCAATAACCTGCTGCATCATAGCTTCTAACCTGGAAAACCCATCTTCTTGCTTTCCCCCCTGTTGATGCTGAGGAGGGTAGTATGCTTGTTGTTGATTCTGATGGTTATAACCTTGTGGCCTCTGATACGGTGCTGCATTACCTTGTTGTCCCTTGACACCCATATTTCCACTGTTCTGCTGTTGGTGGGGTGGTCTATATGGTTGAACTTGCTGACCCCAGTTCTGCCCCCTTGTCTCTGGCTTCAATAATTTGACACATAATTCATATTTTTTGGATAAAGAGGGTGATGACATTCTGTATTCCAGTGAATGCCAAGTGGTTGACTAATGCAAGATGTGCATAAGCCCCCAATTGGTTGTGTCTACGATGTGTACCTGCTGTTTTTGTCCTGATTCTTCCACCTTCTTAGTAAGTATACTCATCTGTGTTATCAAGGTGGCCACGTTCTCTGCAATAGTATTAGATGGATCGAATGGCACTGAGTGAACTACAGGAGTAATGGGTGCATTCCTTGTTGTCCATCCTGAATTCTGTGCCATTTTATCAAGTAAGATTTGACTTTCTCTCCACGTTTTGCTCAAGAATGCTCCACCAGCCGAAGCATCAACATTTGCTTTAACAGTATCAGCCAAACCCATATAAAAATGCTGCCCCAACATTTGCTCTGGAATACCATGATGTGGACAGATAACCAGCATCCCCTTAAATCGTTCCCATGTCTCTTGCAGTGTTTCAACTGGTTTCTGTCTGAAGCTCAAGATTTCATCAATTTGTTGAGCAGTCTTGTTGGGTGGATGAAACTTGTTCACGAACTGTTTGACTAACTCCTCCCATGTGGTAATGGAATTGATGGGGAGTGAGTTTAGCCAAGTCTGGGCAGCGCCAGTCACTGAGAATGGAAACAACAACAGTTTTATTGCCTCCTGAGTGACGTTTGGCTGCCTCTAAGTTTTGCAAATTGACAGGAAGTTTTTCAANTGCCCAGTCATATAAGGGAGCCTCTGCCCCTATTTGAGCGACTGGGTCTACCACATCATCCCCATTATTGTTCCGGTTGTGTGGATCTTCCATGTCTGTTTCAATTTGTTCAATTTGTGGTTAATGTTTGCTTTTCCGGTTTGTCCGGTTTAGGGCCTTTGAAACTTTCTCGGGGTCTGATAAGGCTTCAACTACTTCACCAGTCCTCGATGAGTTTCTAGGCATGCACCTGCAACACGTTAGCAAACGTTAAAATTTCAATGTAAAAACAAAAATTCAAGGAAAATTGACTATATTTCAGAATTTAGTATTTCTTCCAACTCAATTTCCCCGGCAACGGCGCCAAAATTTGATCACGCTCAACTATGTCTAATAAAAGACTAAACGGGCGTTGCAAATATAATCCGGGGTATTATGCCCAGAGTCGATCCCACAGGGAATTTATGTATCAATCGAGTCTTTAGAATACGCAACTTTTACTCAATCAATTCTCTCAAGACTTTTTTATATAAATTGGTGATGCTGTACTAATTCTACTGACAATAATAATAACTAACAATTACTCACAATATGTTGTAAACAATTATGATAAAGGTCTGAGGCTATGGTTTCCCCCGTTGGTGAATTCCTTCTCGGATACTTCTTATAGTTTGATTAGTTGTCTCTATCAATCATGAACACTCTATCTACCATAAATCTCTCTCAAGCAATTATGATAATTTACTAGACGCACTCTCTCAAGTTACGCTAGCTATATTGCATTACAGTTCACTTTAGATTGCACCCGAAGTATCGTTATTTATAATCCAACTTCTAAACCCTCGGTTATGACTTTTGTCTATACTCCAGGAGTGATGTTGTTCAAATAACTACCTAAATATGCACTCTCTCTCAAGTAGGTACATAATAAATAGGAACAGCTAATTGAGGGCCCTTCAATCAACTACAACAAGAACGTAGTTGAACAAATAGAGATTAATCAACCAATCAAAACTATATTAATATCACAATAAGTTTATCCCCCAACGGGTTCCACCAAAACCCTAGGTTAATAAAATTAGCTACTCATATTCATAAGAATTAATTCTAAACTAACTTGCATAATTGAACTACAAAATAATAAGTAAAAGCTATGAAAATCAATGTTTGCTTCACTGAGTAGTAATCCACCCGTTGTTCTTCACTTCAATGGCTTCCTTTTTCTTCAAGTTGTGTTTTTGGGTCAATGTATATGTTTGGGATAAACCCTAAACATGTAGGAGACTTCTATTCCAACCGGGAAACACTTAAAACTATTTAAACACGGAATTGACCGGACCTCGGGACCTAGGCGTTTGGACTCAAACGCCCCCTTAAAGCCAGGGAAGACCTGGCTTTAGGGCTCTAACGCCCCACTAACGCCAAGCTGACCCTGGATTTAGGGTCCAAACGCCCCACTAACACCCGGGTTGGTCTGGCTTTAAGGCCAAAACGCCCGGGTATAGCCCGGGTCACTCCTTTTCGACTCTTGAGCGTATTTTTGGCGCTCATGCATCCATTTAGCTTGATTTCAATCTCCAATGCACCTACACATTAAATAGACTCCATTATGCACATAAAAAGTGTATTTTTATCATTACCACACATAAAATGTAAGGCATATAACTTGTTAAACCATAAAATCTAGCCTCGCGTCAAGTACCAATTAGGAATCACACATAAGGAAATAATAGGTAAAAATCTGTCAAGGAGATATCTATTTTAAAAGGAAAACACAATTTTCGAACCCTAATTAAGCAAGTAAAAAAGTTAATCACTTTAATTGACAAAGCCACAGTAAACGAGCAAAACATTATAACCAACAGTCAAATAATGAAAAATCGTAAGATGTAAAGACATAAATATGAAACTTAAATAAAAAAAATCAGTCAAACAGTAAAGAAGAAAACCAGAGTTGAACATTTAAACATTTTAAACATTTTTGCAGGAACCTCTTTAAAAATCGAAACCCTAGCTTTTAGGGAAAACTGTAATAGATTGAAAATAGTAGTAAAAATAGAAGAATCTTAAATACCAAACAAACTCAAACCGCTTTAGATCTGAAGAGTTCTAAACTGATTTGGCCAGAAATAGTTAGGTTTATACAAAAAATAAATAAAGGTGGAAAATCTGGTTTAAACTAGAGATTTGAAGCCATAAAAACACAAAAATGATAATACTCACAGACATGGGGGTGAATATAGACAGATTAATCGAGAACATGAGAGATTTGAACCAAATCGGGCTCGAGCTTGTTGAGATTATCTTTAAGTAACATGAAAATCGAACAACCAACAGAGATAGGAGGTCGGATAGGGCCTGAGATCGAAGAAAGAACCTATGAATCAAAGGGGTTTCAGTGACGGCGGTCTAAGGGTTAGAAGGAGGGTGAGAGAGAAGAGAGGAGGGAAGGGGTTTCAAGGCGGCGTATTTGGAAAAGTGAGTAGGGTTTAGGCCGCTTGGTTAATTAAAAATGGAAAGATTGTCTTGGACCGTTGATCTTCTGTGATCAACGACCATGATTAGATATGGGGCAGGTTATAACAATTGAGTTATTGGTTTTGGTTATGGGTATTGGGTAAGGTTAGGTATTGGGCTAGGGTAGTTATTGGGCTAAGGTCCAAAAAAAAAAAATACATAAAAGAGGCCATATGTTAAATACCCATTTAGTTTAATAAGATAATTTATAAAAATAGTTAATAAATGTTTAAAATGCTATTTATATTTGAAAATTATTTAAAATAATTAATTAATATTATAAAATATAAAAAGTCATTTTCGTGCAAAAATAAAGTAACTGTGCACACATGGGCCATTATTGCAATTATAACCTGAAGATGTAAATATAATTATGCATAAAATAATGAAAGCTTAATATAAATATAACTGATAAAAATTAAGCAATAAAATTACTATAGAATTAGTTGTGATGCAATTAGTAACTATATAGATAATAAAATGATGAAACAAATTAATTAAAAATCTTTTAAAATCATAGAAAATTATGGAAAAATGTTAATTGATGCTCATGCCTTGTTTTGAAAGTATATATGCATTTTGAAAATAATATTGGGAAAAATTGGGTATCAACAACTGTCCCTCTTTACCCGGGAAGGATGAAAGAGTTGTCGGGTAAAGATATGATGGCCAATTTTGACCGAATATAGTGATTTGGGAGATATAGGTCGCACTTTGGTTTTCGAGCTGCCTACATATCTTTGGTTTTAAAGGAATCAGGCTGCGTGTAGTTCTGGATCCATCAGCGAAATAAACCGATGAAGCTATCACAAGGATGAACACAAGGTTTCGAATAGGTGAAACAGTTATGGTGAGCGGTCAAGTTTCGAAATAATTTGAAGGAACTGGAGCGGGATTGATCCTGTTGGGATAACCATTACTCATGTGGTCACCTGCAAATCAGAAGACGTACTACAAGTATAGGCATATAACTTTGCGTAAATTAGACATGATGCAAATTCCCCGCAGACCATGATAATTATCTTTGGACGGTTGAGGATGATGTTCATAGACCATGACGTCCTGGACCATGAGTTGTGCGGTAAGGGATTCGCAAGCCATGAAATGATGTTCTCGGGCTATGAAAATGGTGCCTCCGAACCATGACGCCTTTGAATAATGATGTGCAAGTTTGAGAGATCCTCAGGCCACGTCATAGCGTCTTCCGGCTATGAGGATAGTGCCTTCGGAATATGACGCCTTCGGACCAGTTGGCGATATTCAGCCCATGAATTGCAGAGACATAATGATGGAGGTAGCAAGACAAAGCTTAGTCTTGTGTGAAGTTGAGGGCAGAGCTTAGCCCGAGAGAAGAGAACAATGCAAGAGAGACAGTGATTAGTCTCGTGTGAGATTCGGGAGAGTGCTTAGTCCCATGCAAAGATAAAGGCGTGCTTAGCCTTATGCCAGATTCGGGACAGTGCTTAGTACCGCGCAAAGAGAAGGCAGTGCTTAGCCTTATGCAAGTAGGAGGCAGGGCTTAGCCTCATGCAAATGGTTTGAGACAGGGCTTAGTCTCATGCAAGATGAAGGCAGTGTTTAGCCTTATGAAAATAGGAGGCAGGGCTTAGCATCATGCAGGTGCTGAGACAGGGCTTAGTCTCATGAAAGATTCGGGACAGTGCTTAGTCCCATGCAAATAGAAGACAATTCTTAGCCTTATGAAAATAGGAGGCACGTCTTAGCCCCACGCAAATGGTTTGAGACAGGGCTTAGTCTCATGCAAGATGAAGGCAATGCTTAGCCTTATGCAAATAGAGAGGCAGGGCTTAGCCTCATGCAGGTGTTGAGATAGGGCTTAGCCTCATGCAAGATTCGAGAGAGTTCTTAGTCCTATGCAAAGAGAAGGCATTGCTTAGCCTTATGCAAATAGGAGGTATGGATTAGCCTCATGCAAATGGTTTCAGACAGGGCTTAGTCTCATGAAAGATAATGACAATGCTTAGCCTTATGCAAATAGGAGGCATGGCTTAGCCTCATGCAGGGTTGAGACAAGGCTTAGTCTCATGCAAAGTTTGGGACAATGCTTAGTCCCATGTAAAGAGAAGAGTAAGAGTGCAGTATTCTTAGCTGACAATGTGTTTTATGCATAGTTATTGAGTCATTGCGACGGCGTTCGTCATGGTGATATAGTCCTGCATCCAAAGAAAAATTTGTGAGTTTTGCTGGGGAGGTTAGTTCATGACTTTGCTTGTCCGATTTGCTCCGTTCTGTCAGAAGATCCTGTTGAAACTATTAGGGTAGCATTTGCTAAAGCAAAGTTTCCTTTTTCAAAAGTATGAGTGCATAATTTTCAAAAGACATAGTAGTATATTTTAGAAATTAGTTAAATGAACCAGTAACTATGACATAATTAGAGACATTGCGACTTCTTCTGCCGTAGAATTTTGAGGGTCTTCCTCAAAATTCTGCCCCAGTTAACTAGATGAGTGCGGTTGACTGAAGTTACTTCGGAATTTTGAGGGTCCTCCTCAAAATTCTACCCCAGTTTCTGATTTTGGGGGAAAATAGAAAGTTTATTGAATTGTGATCGAATCCACAGGGCTGCCTATGTATCCCCTCTTAAATGGGAAACAGGTCGAGCGTAGTTCAATTGATTTGCCACATGGCCAGCTTCCCAGTAGGCATGGGATTTGAATGATGTATTTCATGGGATGCATTCTCGATATGAGATATGTAATATAAGCACAGAAGTAGTGTCGTAGCTTCTGAGCTATCCAGGTTAGATCGCTGCAAGTGCGTTCTAGCAGAGAGTACCGTTCTTCATATGGAGTGAACTTCTTACTAAAGTAATAAATGGCTTGCTCCTTTCTTCCTGTATCGTCATGCTGCCCTAGAACACAACTGAAGGCTCCATCTAACACTGCAAGGTAGAGTAGAAGTGGTCTACCCGGCTCCTGTGGGACTAAAACTGGTGGTGTGGACAAGTATTCCTTGATTTTTTCAAAATCCTTTTGACAATCCTCGATCCAACTGGTTGCGGCATTCTTCTTCAGCATTTTGAAAATCGGCTCACATATTACTGTGGACTGTGCTATGAAACGGCTGATGTAGTTGAGACCTCCGACGAAACTCATCACATCTTTCTTGCTTTTTAGTGGTGGTAATTCCTGGATAGCTTTAACCTTTGACGGGTCCAACTCTATTCCTCGGCGACTGACGATGAATCCCAACAATTTTCCGGCAGGAATCCCGAATGCACACTTTGCGGGATTTAACTTTTGATTGTACTTCCGATGTCGGTCAAAGAATTTCCTCAAATCTACTACGTGATCTGTAGCCCTCTTGGATTTGATGATGACGTTGTCTACATATACCTCTATTTCTTTATGTATCATGTCATGGAAAATTATTGTCATGGCCCTCATGTAGGTGGCCCAAGCATTCTTCAGACCGAACGACATCATTTTGTAGCAGTACAATCACCATGGTGTGATGAAGTCTGTTTTCTCTGCGTATTCTTCGTCCATCCAAATCTGATGGTAACCGGTGAAGCAATCTACAAAATACTGGAGTTCATGCTTGGCACAATTGTCGATCAGAATGTGTATGATTGGTAGCTGGAAATCATCCTTGGGACATGCTCTGTTTAGATCCCGATAATCGACAAAGACTCTGACTTTCCCATCTTTCATTGGAACTGTTACAATATTGGCCAACCAAGTTGGGTACTCAACTACTCTGAGTACCTTGGCTTTGATATGCTTAGTGACTTCTTCCTTGATTTTCAGGCTCATGTCTAGCTTGAATTTTCTGAGTTTGCTTCACTGGCGGACACATTGGATTTGTAGGTAACTTGTGAGCCACTATGGATGTGCTCAACCCTGTCATATCGTCGTATGACCATACAAAGATATCCTCATATTCTTTCAGGAATTGAGTGTATTCCTCTTTCTCTAACAGTGACAAATGGATGCTTATGCGGGTTTCCTTGACGGTTTCGGAATCTCCCAAGTTGACTATCTCGGTCTCATCCAGTTTGGACTTGGGCTTGTTCCCAAAATTCTCTACTTCTCTAACAATCTCTTTAGGTATTACATCCTCTTCTTCTATTTCTTCCGAATCACTGTCCTTTTGTTGCGTTGTCTCATTACATGTCACAGTCATGGGTTCATCAAGATAAGAAATAGTAATGTTGTGGGGATAAAGATGTGAAAGAAAAATAGTAATAATAAAACATCAAGCCATTTAAAATGTCAAACAAAATGATTTTCAATAACTCAAATAACGTTTTTGGAACATTGAAAATATTATTTAAGACAAAAGAAAAAATGCAAAAGTGGTAATCATTTTATAGAAAAGTAAACAATGCTATTCAACCTTGCTACCTCGGGACTCGTCGGGCCCTTGATAGTCTAACAATCCAGTTATTGAGGAATGCTCCTCTCTCCACAGCTTGGATGGTAGGGCCTTCCTCCTCCTCGACGATCACACAACAGTTCATATCATCATCTTCCAAGAACAAATTCCTCAATGCTGCCAATGCTTCTTCTTTCTCTGATCCTCATATGATATCGGCCTGATAGAAGGTCTGACTCAAGTGCGGAACGGGTTTTTCAAGAGGGTAGTATGGGCCATGCCATGGTGGCGACCAATTCCGATATTCCTGCCAGGTATACTGATATCTGAGCCCGAAGGTTGTGCCATTGCGCTTCAGCTGTATTGGTTTGGAGATTCGTTGAAGCTTTTTACCAAACCCCTTACCACGCTCATACCCTTCCCATGCTAGTATACTCTCTATTTTGCTACTCTACCATTTATCCTTTTCAATCTTGTTAACACGCTCGATGTGATGGTAGGTTTCTCCACCTAGCTTCCTTCTGTTTTCTACCACCGGAACATTCTGACTGGTATAAATAGGGTTGCTCCCATCTCCGTGTATGATCACTTCTTGATGGTTACATTCAAATTTTACCGCTTGGTGCAAAGTGGATGCGACAACTCCAGCGGCGTGTATCCAAGGCCGTCCCAGAAATAGATTGTAGGAGGCGGAGATTTCTAGCACCTGGAATTCAACATCGAACAAGGTAGGAACCATCTGCAAGCATAGGTTATTTTATCCGATCGTGGCCCTTTGAGACCCCTCGAACGCTTTCACATTCATAGTCCCTGCTCGTATCTCATGTAAACCCTTGCCCAACCTCTTCAGAGTTGTCAACTGGCAAATGTTGAGGCTGGATCCTCTATCTACCAAAACTCTAGCGATGAACTTGTCTTCACATTGCACTGGGATGTGCAGTGCCCTGTTGTGACTTAACCCTTCAGGTGGCAGCTCGTCCTCATGGAAAGTGATCTTGTGGATTTCTAGCGCCTGCCCCACCATATTGGCCATTTCTCCACTAGTGATGTTGTTTGACACATATGCTTCATTCAACACCTTCATCAGAGCATTCCTGTGTGCCTCAGTATTTTGCAATAATGACAGGATGGAAATCTGGGCGGGAGTCTTGTTCAGATGATCAACGACAGAGTACTCCCTTTCTCGTACCTTCCTCCAGAAGTCATCTAGACCAGTATCAATAACTGGCAGTTTGTTAGAAGCTTGCTTACTTGTGCAGCGCAGGATTCTTCCATCTTTGACTTTTTCTTTCTTGTAGCCTCGGCCACATAATCCCAAGGTACATCATTGGAACTGAAGGGTGGTGTGGATGCCACCATTACATTGAAAGGTGTGGACACCTCCACTTCAAATGGAGTGAGTGTTGTTGCAGGTGGTGTCTACTTCTAAAGGAACCGATGCGGCTACCTCGACTTCAACTGGCGGTTGTACCTGCGCCACAATAGGATTGAGTGTGAATGCAGGTTTCTTAGGATCATGTCGAAATGATATGCACATGTCTTGTTTGGATTGACCCATTAAGATGAATTCTCCATTGCCACAACGGGAATAGGGGTGACATATCCAGCGGCTTTCAACCTTTCGTACAACTGGTCGATGGGTTCAGCAATGACGGTGTACTATCTGGGTGGTTTGCGGTCAAAATTAGGCCCGTGTTTTTGGTAGTTTGGACGAGTTGGAGGTGACTGATAATAGGATGGTTGGGTATTATAGGTGTGGTAGGCGGTAGCAGGTTGGGAATATCTGGGAGGTGATGGTTGGGGTGTGGGTGGAGGTGTTTGGTATACAAATGGAGTTTTCGGGCCTTGGGCAACCATTACTGTTCCCACTTCTTTCTTTTTCGATATGCCGCCTGATTGTAATGCTTTGTTCGTGGCTTGCAGTGCCTCAAAATTCGTCACCATTCCACTTTTAATACCTTCCTCGATCCTTTCTCCAAGCTTGATAATATCAGATAACTTATGAATCTCAATAATCATTAGCCTTTCATAATATTGCGGGTCTTGTGACCTGAAAAAGAACTTGTTCATCTGATCCTCATCTAATGCCGGCCTGACCTTCGCTGCTTCTGACCTCCACCGAGTAGCATACTCGCAAAAAGTCTCAGTTGGCTTCTTCTTGAGGTTCTGGATATAGAAAATATCTGGTGCATTTTCTGTGTTGAATCTGAACCTATCCATGAAATCAGACGCCATGCTCACCCAATTAACCCATTTCTTGGGATTCTGGCTTATATACCAAGACATGGCATCTCTAGTAAGGATTCTGATAAATAGCTTCATGCGAATCCTTTCATCTTTTCCAAACCCAATGAGCTTGTCACAATAAGTTCTCAAATGAACCTTGGGGTCGCCCGTTCCATCAAACATTTTGAACTTGGGAGGTTTGTAACCCTCCGGTAGTTCCACATCCTGTTTTATGCACAAATCCTCGTAATTCGACCTTCGATCCCTTTGCCTCCTTCAACCCCCTGAACTCGGCTCGTTAGTTTCTTGAGCTCATCAGCCATGTTCTTGATGAGCAGGTCCTTCTTAGTAGATTCTAGTGTATAGGAGATTGGTTGAGTGGAGTGAGGTAAGGTTTCTACGTATATAGGGTTGTTCTGGTGAATGCTAGGAGTTTGGGTGTAGTGGTGATCATTGGTGTAGTTCTGAGGTTCGGGAATAGGTTGCGGTGTGTTCTGAGGATTGTGATAGGTTGTTTATGGGTATTGAGTAGGGAGATGCTGATTTTGAGGAGGGGTTGTATACAAGTGAGGTGCGAGAGGATTCTGCGGGCGTTTGTTGGGTGTGTTCTGAGGTGGTGCAGGGTTCTGGGTGTCTGGGACATTCAATGTGAGGGAGAGATTTGCCAAGTTACGGACCTGCTCAAGCTCACCCTGTAGTTCAAGTATCTTCTACTCAAGGCGTAAAACCAAATCATTTGGGGCCTGAGTGCCCTAACCATCGGAAGTTTCCACGTTCTCAACATGTGCAGTGTTGTCTTTTCTGATATCGTTCATATCATACATTTTAGCTTTCCCTTTACCTTTCGGTACACTTAGAGGAGGAGAAGGTGGAGGGCCTCTGGATCTGGTATGATAAACTGATGATGCCAGTATGTGTGAACCAACCTTGGGGAATGGGAATAATCAAAAAATAAAGGAAAACAAAAGGTAACCAAGTCAGTAAGGGTTCAAAAAAGAGTATTTGCAATATCTAAACACAGTTCAGGAATGTAAATTCGCGTCCTAATTTGGGATCCTCGTTGTTCCCTCGGTAGGCCTAGCAACAAGTTTATTTGGAGAACTTCGGTGCCAATAATTTCCTCATTTCATTGATGTAAAAGTAGATGAATCTAAAATGACACTAAACAAGATAAGTCATTAATGGAACTTGTCCTTATTACATTTGAAAAAGCTGATAAACCTAATCTACTTGGTCCTAGAAAGACCTTCCCCATGCTTGATCTTCTTGGCCTCATCGATTAGGTTCCCCAGATCGCGCATGCCCAACAACAGGTATACCCTTCCTAGATGTCCTCATTCGCTTCCCTCAGCATTCTGGCAGTCAGCGACTCTCTCCTCATCTTCTCCTCCAGCTCCATCAGACCCTGCTCCAGATATTCCAGCCTTTCATTAGACTTGATAGCCATTTCCCTCCATTCATTGATCAGTTCCATATCGGTCTTGTTTTGCTCCAGATGCTTGGCCTCAGACGCATGAACCCTTTTGCGCAGTTTATTATATTTCACTTGGGTTTCACCAACTTCGTCTATGACCCTGTTTCCTCGACCGATTCCCGACTCAACTATCCCCGCTATGCTGTCTTCCAACCAAGATAAGTAAAAGCGTACATGCCCTGCATGATACCTTTCAGGCTCGATGGTGTCCCTTTCTACAATAATCTATAGGTTCAACATATCCTGAGCTTCACATTTGAACAGGATGTCGTCATCCTAAAAATCTTCCCTGTAATGATTCATTTTAGTAACTCGTGGTATGACTTGCTTTCTGCCTGCCTGTCTCATAACCCTGATGGGAACATAAGGGTATATGCCCATAACCTGATCAACACCAAGTGCGGAGCATCCTATATCTGACGATGAACTCACTGTTAGGGAACCATTCAAACATACATTGAACCTGGTCCTCAGTCAAATTGTAAAAAAACTGCACCCATTCTGTAGCATTCTCCTGTTGAGAAAACATGTCTGGGATAAAGGTCATTTCTCTTAGGGTGATGAAAGGATACGTGATCATTACACGGTCATCGTGGAAACTCTTGGTGGTATCGACCTCTCTGGATCTATTCTAGCAACCAAACCTGTAGCAGCAGATTATAACTATCGAAGTGTTTATACCCCTTCTGGCAGCGATCCAAGGCCCGATTTATGTCTGCTATAATCATAGGGAAGATAGTATATGTTTGCCCCTCGATTCCTTCCATTAGAGTTTTAGTTACCATGGACAGTCTAGTGTGAATCCTGTCTCCTTTGCTTAGAAACACTATCATACCCGGGAAGCAGACGATGAACACAAAAACCCTGCAGTGAATACAACCCAAGGAAGTGATATAGAATTCATCATGGAAGATACGATAGGATTATCTATGACCATATCGTTCATAGAGGTAATCAAAGGGTATGTAGGACTCCTGTAGGCACTCCAAATCGTCGTTCTTTTTCAAACCCATCATTTTCAGAAACCCCCTAGCGGTACGATTTTTTGGCACAAAAAAACCTGGACTGTCCCAAGGTAATCCAGTGAATCCCCCTATCTCCTCCAAGAGGGGGGGTCATTTCTATGTTGCCAAAAATGGAACACGAACCTTTCTCCGTCCCAGAACATAGTGGCCGCTTCGATCAACATATTATTTTGTTGGATGTCCAATAAAGAGGGTAACTTTTCGAGGACCCTTTTCACATGGTCTTTGTCGCTTGGCGAAAGGTTCTCCTACCAATCCAGCAACAATGGTGGTATGCTTTGGACCATGCCGAACCTGGGGACTTCGTGCCTCATTTTATTCAAAACAAATAAGGTTAGACCCCCCCCCCCTCCAGATTCGGCTACTTATACATCAGTGATTAGTATATTGGCACTTATTTCTCCAAATTAATGCACATATTGTGGTTGCGTCTGTTGGGATTATGGAAACCCCGATGGACTTATGGACAAGGCTTTTCCTAAAGGGTTATTATGTGGACAACATATTAACCCTAGCTAAGTTTGACCATGATGCATATACAGTAAATCAGAGTAAGGTTTCTATAGAGGTCTAGACTGGTACCCTCAAGCGGACAACTTAAGAGGGAAAGTTGAGGGGAAAGGCACGGAACCGTCGACTGCACCGCTGATCGACTAGTTTTACCCCAAATAAGCCTTTCCGAATTCAAAGGGATGATATATAGGGAGAGCGCAAACACTCATCAAGCGTTGCTATGGTATTGATTATGCACGAGTGGAATATGATTTTGAGCATGATTTATGCAACGGAAAATAGCACGTTGTCACGTATTTGCACGTTAAAAAAAATTAAATGCGGTATTTAATAATTGAAAAGGCGTTTAAAAAAAAAAAAAAAAAACAAAGAGACAAACCAATTTCCATAATAAAAAGTAATAAAACAAGAAAAAGAAATCGTATATGCTTAAAAATAGGAAAATAATTCACATAGAGCGGGAAAGGGAAAGGGTGTGCAGGTATTAACAGAATAAAGCATGCTTAAAAAATAATTCACAAAAATCAGGTTCGTCATGGTAGGAGCCTAAGGGTTATCTCCAGCGGAGTCGTCATACTGTTGTGCCCCCTTTTTCTCGCGAAATCGGGTTTCAACATTTCTAAGCCAACTCCCTTCCTTTTGGGATGGGATATAGGATTTGAAGAGTCGCCACCTAACAGATTAATGTGTGTTAGGACACCTAGAGTAATTAACTCATGAAACTAGTTTACATCACCAAAGAGCGGGTAAGGGCTCGAAATTACCTTGAGGGGAAGGTGTTAGGAACCCCTCGAGGTCCACAACGGTGTGTCTCGGCGAACTTAATTAAGAGAATTAGTATTTAAAGGAAAATAAAGCAATTTAGACAACTATTATTTTAAAACAGGAATTGAAGGGGTCCTAAGTTTTTTAGCCTATAGAATCATTTCCATGCAATACTTGGTAACTTTCCCCAGATTGGGGTGCTACACATAGTATTAGCGCACATGTCATCATCTCATTTACTATCCAATTACTATCTTTCAGTTGTTACCTAACGTTCTAGTAACTTCTAACGCGTGCCTTATGCGTGCACTACCCATCCCTTTCCTATGGTCCTGGAGGTGTTTAGGACCTCTATCTAAAGTGGTTCTAGACTGACCTAGGTTTCTTAAAATTAGAAAAAGCTAGGCGACAAACAAAATTCAAATAGGACAGTCACATAAGAGAAACAAAAGGCTCATGTTAACCTCCACAAATATTCAACAAATAAATGTAGTTCAGTCAGCAAATTTCATTGATTTAGGATCATATAGGTAGGATATCTAGATGAGCGGAAATAGAATGTATAGAAGTATTTGTTTAAGGCGAGCTTCTGGAACTATTAATTTGCCTACTGATTTTGATTAAGTTTCGAATCTGGGAAAATTTCAAGCAGCAAGAGATCACAGTTTTAGGCCCAGAATTCTTAATAAGCCCACAGGTTTGCCTAAGTGATAACCAGAACAAAATTATCTACAACTGTTAATTATAGACCTATAACAACGAGTTACTGATTTTAACAGACAGGTTTTTATCTCTTTAGATCCTATAGGCATGATTTCTACTTTTGCAGAATTAGTTAACTCCGATAGGCATGATTTCTTAGTGTTGAAATTGATTACAAGCATGATTTCTAAAATTACGACTGATTTACCCTATAGGCATGATATCTATTAGTTTAAATCCTATAGACATGATTTCTACGTTTTGAAACTGATTCTTTTATTCCTGTAGGCATGGTATCTAAGTTGAAACTGATTTTTATTTCTTATAGGCATGATATCTATTAATCACTTTGGGGCAGAATTTTTAAAGCAAATTGCCTGGAAAGTTTATTATCTCAAACAAATAGAATCCTATATACATGACCACTAATGCACATTGAGATTAGAAATATGTGTAGATCCTAAGAACATGGATTCTAATGTAAAATTACCAAAAAGACCTATAGACAGTGTCTCTAATATGCATGATCACAAATAGTCAAGAAAACATCCTATAGGCGGAATTTCTAAACAATTAGTAACACTCACACAATCAACGCAGTAATCATATAGACATGATTTCTACCCGAGTTTGAACAAAGATGTATAAAATCCCCCCAGTTTTTACTAATAACCCTAGATCTATTATTATAGAGATTATTACATTGTTACAACCCAATATGAATGAATTACATAATACTATCCATTACACTATAGGGAGCCTTAGCAGGCCCAATATTAATCTTGAAACCAGGCCTTCAAGCAAAGCAAGTCTGTAGCATAATGGGATCCATCCATGTCACATAAAATTAGGTTTCCAATGTTTTAAAGCTCCCAAGGGCCTTAGGGACCCCGGGCAATGCTCACACCAGAACCCACTTAGAAAACAGTTCATAAAAGATTGGAAGACCAGCCCCCAATGTGTCAGAGTTCGGAGGAGTCTCAAGGACCCTAGACAGTGCTCATAGTGGGGGTGTTAGGAACCTAGATAACTAAGAGTAGCAATTTGAAAATAGTATATGAAGGGTAGGGGGACAATTTTAGAACAACAATTTTATTTTTAGAAGCAAATAAATTCAGACTACATGGTAAAAAACAGAGCCGGGCCAAAAAATAAACAGAGCACATGGTCTAAACAGATTAGTACTTATTCAACTAAGTACTCATACCAGTATTCAATGTGATTCACAAAGATAAGTGCACTTAAATTAACAGACAGAATTGGCTACACATGCTTGTAGGGCAGGGACAATACAACTGATTATACAGAGTTTCACATTATTAAAGATAACCTAATTAGCTTTGTCACTAAGTGAAATCATATAGGCATGTATTAAACAGAAAACATGATAAAGTTTGAAATAACTAACCAAACAAACACGTAGAACAAGATATGGTAGTAGGAACTAGAGAATACTAGTTTCGAAGAGAGATAAACATGCATCATAGAGCAGGCAGAAGCATGCTAAGGTTGAAATAAACATGCAGAACAGAACAAGATAACAAGAATTAAGAGATAGCATGTAACGACCCGGTCGGTCGTTCCGTGAGATTAGCCATGTTTCCCCTGTTTCTGATTTATCATATGTTGATTAGCCTATTTATGTTGTGTTGGGTTTGTCGGTTCTGGTTCGGAGTGGTTGTGGTGAGAACCGAGACACTTAGTCTCTTAAATTGGCTTAATAGTTGGAAAAGTCAACTGGGAATGACTTATTGGTAAACAACCTTGGAATGTAGATTTTATGGCTCGGATAACTTCGTTAGGTGATTTGGGACTTAAGAGTGTGTCCGGAATGTGGTTTTGATGTCCGGAGTAGAATAAGGATTGAATTGGCGAACTTGAGTTTTTGGCAATTTCCGGTCGTAGTGGAAAGTTAGCTATCGGGGTCGAAATGGAATTCCAAAAGTTGGAGCAGGTTCGTAGTGTCATTCTGGACGTGTGTGCAAATTTTCACGTCGTTCGGACGTGTTTTGGTTTGTTTCGGCATCATTGTCAGAATTTAGAAATTTCAAAGTTCATAGGCTTGAATTTGATGTGATTTTGGTGTTTTTGCGTTATTTTTGGCATTTCGAAGGCTCGAATAAGTTTGAATAAGGTTATGGGACTTGTTTTTGTTTTTGGTTGGGGTCCCGAGGGGCTCGGGATGTTTCCGGATAGTCATCGGCGGGATTGAAGTTGGAAAATACAGCTGAAGAACCTGCTGGTGCGAGGCATTGGGTGTGGCTGCACCTACGGAAGGGTAGCCGCAGGTGTGACTCCGAAGGTGCGGGGTGGGTTGCGCATGTGCGAAAAGAGGGTTAGGCGGGAGGAAGTCGCAGGTGCGAGGCATGGGCCGCACCTGCGGAGCTGCAGGTGCGGGTGACTCGCCGCAGGTGCGAGATTTGGGCATTCAGTGGAATTCCGCACGTGCACACTTGGGACCGCATGTGCGGGTCAGCAGGTGTGGTTTCACTTGGCAGGAAGTATAGATACTTGCCTCCGTGAATTTTTGGCATTTCTCATTACTTTTGCATGCTGGTTGAGTCATTTTGAGAGCAATTTGGAGAAGAATTTCGAGGGTCTTCTGTGGAGGTAAGTTTCTCGGACTAAAAACTCGATTCTATGTTATTATGTGACAGATTAGGCTTCGAATTAGTGGATTTAATGGCATAATTGGGGGTTTAGGGCTTGGGAAATTGAGACTTATAATTATGGAATTTAGGGGTTGTTTGTGGTCGGATTTTGATGTATTTTATATGTGTAGACTCGGAAAGGATGAGGATTCTTGTGATGCGATTTTTATCGAATTTCGAGACATGTTCCCGGGGCTCGGGTTTGGCCAATTTCGGAAATTGTGCCTAAAATTGGTAGTTTTCGATTGGGCCTTGTTCCTTTAGCGTATATTGATAATGTTAATCTGGTTTTGATTAGATTCGGAGCAGTCGGGAGCCGATTCGAGGGGAAAGAGCATCGCCGATTAGTATTTGGGTCGGGTTGAGGTAAGTAATGACTATAAATCTTGTCCTGAGTGCGAATGCCGAGTGACGAGTGTTTGGGAGGCATGAGTGACAGTGAGGTTGCCAGAGGGGCTTATAGTGAGTGATTGTGAGGTATGCTGAGCGACTGATTCTGAGTGATGATTTGCTCGAGGGGCAATTTATGATTTATTTTTTGCCCGAGGGGATATTTATGATTTATTCCATTTTACACTAAACACTTCGGGTATTTTATTTCTGAAATTGTTAGAAAACACATATTTTAAAGGATTTTACTAAAGTTGGCTTTTAAAGCATGTTGATTTCATATATATATATATATATATATATATATATATATACTGTTGGAAAGGTTGTGCTTATTGTGAACTGATGATTTGATCTTATTTTTTTCTTACTGCTTAGACTTGATTTATTTTCATTACTACCGAGCTGGCGTACTCACATTACTCCCTGCACCCCTGTGTGCAGATACATGTGCTGGTACAGAGCGCTAGTTTTTCTTCCTCACGTGGAGACGGAATTGGGACCTCGAGGTAGCTGTTCAGCATCCACAACATCTCTTTCCCATTTTCTTGTTTTGTATTTAGTTCCTCGTTCCGAGTTTTGATGTATTATGGCTATATGGTTATTTTGTACTACTCGTAGATGCTCATGACGGTTGACTCTAGGTTTTGGGGTAGTGTATAAACTGTTTTACTCATTTTGTTACTTTAAACTGCTTAAGCGAAAGAAATTTGTTGAAAGATCGGAATAGTTTTGGAAATTATGAAATATTTTGACAGTATGTAATTGTTGGCTAGCCTAGTTCCTTGATAGGCTCCATCATGTCCGGCTTAGCATTTGGGGTCGTGAAAAGTTGGTATCACAGCCTAGGTTACATAGGACTCAATGGTCATGATCAGGTTTAGTAGAGTTTTGCGGACGGTACGGAGACGTCTGTACTTATCTTCGAGAGGCTGCAGAACCCTTAGGAAAAATCTCATTTTTCTTGAATTGTGTCGTGCCATTTTGTTGATTCTGGAACTCTAAACTTCTGTTGTTTTGTTCTCTCACAGATGGTGAGTACTCGCGCTACCAATCAGTGTGACCAGCCACCAGCTAGACCTGCGAAGGGTCGAGGCCGTGGTAAAGGTAGGGGACCAGCCCGTGCAACAGCCGGGGCAGTACCAGAGTGTCCACCTACCATTCAGGATCAGGTATTCGCCACAGATGCTCAAGCGGGACAGGCTTAGGCACCTGCGGTGCCTATTGTTATTCTGGGTCTTCAGGAGACCTTGGCTCAGATATTGGCTTTATGTACCACCCTTGCTCAGGTAGTTGCTGCGTCTTCTACTGCTGCTACTTCCCAGGCCGGGGGAGGCAGTCAGACTCCAGCTGACCGGACACCTGAGCACGTTACTCAGGGCCTTCAGACACCGGGGGCAGTTCCAGCCTAGCGGGTTGCTCCAGTTCAAGATTTCGTGGTTCCAGCTATGCCAGATGATGAGCAGCGTAGGCTGGAGAGATTCAGTAGGCTTCAGCCTCCGACATTCGGTGGTGCTGAGGCTGAGGATGCCCAGGGTTTTCAGGATAAGTGTTAGAGGATGCTTCGTACTGCTGGGGTTCTGGAGACCAGTGGGGTCTCGTTTGCTACTTTTCAGTTTTCTGGGGATGCTTTTACTTGGTGGGAGTCCTTTGAGAGGCGTAGGCCTATTGGTTCAGCACCCCTCACCTGACAGCAGCTCTCCACTATCTTCTTGGAGAAGTATGTACCCCCGTCTCACAGGGAGGAGCATCGCAGACAGTTTGAGCAGCTGCGTGAGGGGGAGCTATGAGTGATGTAGTATGAGATATTGTTTTCAGAGTTGGCTCGTCATGCCACCGGGTTGGTTCTTACCGATAGGGAGAGGATTAGGAGGTTTGTGGATGGCCTCACTTATCATCTCCGCATTTTTATGACTCGGGAGAGGGTATCAGGTGCTACCTTCGAGCATGTTGTTGATACTGCTTGAGATATTGAGTCGGTTCATCACTAGGAGAGTATTGTTGTGTATTCAATAGAGACAAATATTCCAGGGTTGTGATCAATTAACCACTCGTATTGCATTCTAGTTAACTCTCCCTTTCACATAATTCACTCATGGTCGCTAATTAATCGATAATTGCTCTCGTAGCCTTCTCCCGAAGTACTACTTGCCTATTCTCAATAGATTAACGCTTATATTCCGATGAAATTAATCTATTAGAACGCACTAAGATTACGATGTTTAATCAAGGTGGCTAGGTATATTCCTATCCTAACCAAAAATCCGCTCCCCTAAAGGGTTAAGATTGCGCTCTCTTCAATTATTCTCTAATCTATATACGGCTTTCCCAAGCATAACATAGATAGTATATAGAACCAAATTGCTGGCCAAACAATTAAGCAATTAAATGCAGTATTGACGAAACAACCATATATTGAGCGAACTATAATCAAGGTTAATTTATTGTCGAATAACAATATTCATGGCTAAACCACAACCCCAGAACAATGGGTGTTTAGCCACTCATACTAGAATTAAACAATTTCATAAGTCTTGCATAAATGGAAAATACTAGAATAAGATGAAGAAAACTGATAATCCTTTGCTTCCTCAATGATCTTGTGTGTATATTCTCTCCAAAAATGGCATCCCCTCCTCAAAGTTGTGTTTTTGGGTCTATTTATATGTTTGGGATAAACCCTAAACCTGTAGGAGACTTCTATTCCAACCGGAAAACACTTAAAACCTTCAAAACACGGAATTTACCGGACCAGGGACCCCAGGCGTTAAGCCCCAAACGCCCAGCTAAAGCCTAGGTAGGCCAGGCGTTTGGGCTCTAACGCCCCACTAACGCTTGGTATGGCTGGCGTTTGGGCTGAAACGCCTGGCTAACGCCGGGTTATGCCAGGATTTTGGGCTAAAACGCTCTGCTATGGCCCGGGTCACTCCTTTTTGACTATTGAGCGTATTTTTGACGTTTATACACCCCTTTAGCTCGGCTTCCTTCTCCAATTCACCTGCACATGAAATAGACTCCATTATGCACATATAACGTGTATTTTTATCACAAAAGCACATAAAATGTAAGGTACATGATGCTTAAAACTATGGATTCTAGCCACGCATCAACACCCCACACTTAGTCTCTTGCTTGTCCTCGAGCAATATCCTTCAACACGTACACATTTCATTAACAAGGAGAATTTTACTTTTCAATCACATACATTACCCCTTAACTATGATCGATACTAGCAATCAAATATGAACATATAAAATTTCACATTCTTTACCTTCTTTAAACATGCCCATGTATAACAGTTTAATCAATAATACCAATAACCTAATTGCAACCACCCAACCTCAAGAGTCAACTTGCAACCACTAAGCCCTCTCAATTCACGCACCTACTCAACAAGAAAGTTTACAACATTACCAATCGTTCATGAGATCATGTGCCCTTACCAACAACACAAGAGTGAATATAACTAGTCCACACATTCGAATATACTTTTGAACATAATTTAAGGACATCACATGATTGAACAAATTCCCTCACTCTCACAAAGAATTCATATGCATCCCGTGGTCGTACCATAAGCTTGCCCGTAGCGTAGATCTCCACTAATTCAAGTTAGCCGAATCTAGGATCAATTTGGACTTTTAAGGTTGTAATGTAGACTAAGGGACGGGTAGGATATATTTAGGAATAGTGACTAACCCTCCTAAGCACTTTAACGCACTACCTTCACAACTCAACACATATTCGTCTCAACAAATTCTCTTGCCACAATTCATATTCAACATAGCCCTTTTTCAATTAAGCACTTCTATCTTTTCACTAGCACAAATTAATAAAAACTTGGAGGTGTGTATATTTTTGTACATACTTTTACTATCATTTTTTTTACTTTCTTTCCTACACACACTCCATACATGAAAGTTCATTGGCTAGTCACTTTTGAATACAATTCTTAGTGCACTAACAGGACTTTCCATGGCTCCACTCCAAAGTTACAACCAATATCTCACCTTACTTCTTTTAGCGACTAAGTGCTTTAGGAGGAAAAGGTGCAAAAATCTCAATTTAAGAACAAACGAGGGGTACGGCTTGTAATGTGGGTACCAACGAAAAAGTCTAAAGGCTCAAAGGGGCTAGCAATGGAAATTTTTAATTCTTATCTGACAAGCACATCCTTGATCAAGTACGTCATCCCCTAGACTACCATAACCTACCATTTTGCTTCGATTAACACACGGGGCAAGTTCTAGACTACACAGGATAGCATAGAAAATCACTAAACCTCACTCACACATTGCACATGACACAATCACAACGGTTTTATTCAACTCTCAAGTCAAGCAATCACAAAAAAATGAGAGAATTATGCAATTTTACACTATGTAGCATACAAGTCAAACAACTGAGCTAAGGCGTCACAAATAGGCTATTTATTTTTTACTCAGGCATCACATGTCAAACCAAATATAAGGGAAAGCAGAATGTATGTAATAACCTGAAATGCCGGCATCAACCATGTCAATGGGTATCTCTAAGTTACTCAGTTTCTTCCTAACTACTCTAAAAAACAAAAATAAACACCCGGTTCTAGTTATACCCTTGGAAAAGAACCGTGGTCCAAGGAAAAGAACCAAGGGGAAATTACTACACTACCTAAAATAAAAATCTTGTTTGTATTTTCTTTAGACTTACTTCCCTCAAGAGAACTGTCTAGGAGGTCCATCATCGGGAAAAGTCCACATATTTATATATATAAAAAAAAACAAAAAAACAACTAGAATACTTAAAAGAAAGATCATTTACTATCATGAATACAAATATACAACACGACACACATATGGTACAACAATTCCAAAATATGTATGTATACACCCCACACTTAATTCATGCAATGTCCTCAGTGCATCATATAAAGACAAAACAAGTAATAGAAGCGAGGTAAAAGAACTCCCTGATCATTCAGTGTCCTCATCATCTGACGCTCTCCATTCCTCCTCATGCTCATCTTCTTCATCATCTTCCTCATCTGAGCGCATCGGCTCTGCATCAAAATCGTCAGGTGTGTTGATATCATCACCATCTGGGAGCTTGTATCCCTCACCTACTCCAATCATCTGCTGAGCATGAGCATTGAGCGGGTATCTATGATCCAACTCATCTCTCTCATCAACTGACGCTGGCCGACCTCCTATTCGCAACTGCAAATCCATCATCCCATAAAGATGGGCCATGAAGCCATCATCACGCACATTGCGCTCTACAATGGTCAGTGAAGACTCTTCCTTCAGTCTTAAGCCAGTGATGTCAATCTCTCATGCGAGTTGATCAATGGTATGGTCAAATCTGGTATCAACCGCTACATTCTCATTCAGCAGGAACTGAGTCAGGAAATTTGTGAATGGTATTCGATCGATTCTATTGCTGGACCGCACCAACCCCATTTGATAGCGCATCAGATGGCCCACATTCACTCTCTGCCCCGTCATGAGGATTTAGAGCACACGAATCCCCTCTCAGCTGATTAATGTGTCATGGTTGCATGGTAGTATCCGTGCATTAATCACCTTAAGCCACACCTGGGTTTCAGCCTTCATATTCTTCTTGGGAAACCTTTTATGTCGATTGTGGCTTCATCCCGAATCCAAGCGGCCCTGTACTCAACCCCACACAGTGTGTGCCTCACCTCTCCATAGTTGGGATGGCGGATGAATTGCTCTAGAGGCTCCACCGGAACACTTAGTGCACCTAGAAAATCGCATATGGCCTTGGACGAAAAATCCACCAAGTGCCCACGAATTGGCACCAATCCCTCCTTGTCCTTAGGGTCGAACCCTACATAGGATTCCCGGACTAGGTTCAAGTTGATGTGACCATTGTGCCTGAACACATATCCTAAACCCAACACATGGATGCTCCTCCAAATCGCTGGGAATTTTGTTCTCAGAATCACTTCTTTAATGGCCCCCTCAGGGTGAACATGCTTTGGCTTGCAGCGTGCATAACATTTCCTGGATTGTACTGGTATGCTGTTGATACCATATTCCCATTGACCAAGGGGCTGTTGTCTCATAGCATCCACAACAGCTACTGCTTCCTCACCAGTCATACTAGAAGTAGCATCTCCCCATTTTCTTTTCTTCTAAGGTGGTGGGGTTTTTGCTTTGCTTTTTGATGGGGCCGAAGACGTGGCCTTTCCTTTGCCTGTGGCTCTTGTGGGTAGCATCCTTTTCTTTTTCCTGCATAAATGATAGAGTGTCACCACGTGTGTACTATAAGCTTTTCCAATTTTCAAAGGTTACTCAGACTTTACCTTGGCGTGTTTACAAAAAATTTGACACATACGGCTTCTCGTGAGCCTCTTTACACTTAAAATTTCATAGAGTTCACGTTGCATGACACTAGTGGTTTGTTTCCCGGAGACTCGGGCTCCACATGGGATATGTATTGCCATTTAGGCATTACATCGAGCACTTGGCTAGCACAATTTCCATGAGAGCTCTTATGGACTTGAGGGACTGCCTCATGTACCCAAAGCTGGTTGGGGTTCCATAATACCACTTAGCTTCACAATTTCAGCCCCTTACTAAATGGTTCGGGGGTTGGGAATCACAATATGATACAATATGACCATGAATAGCATAAACCCATAAAAAATCACCATGAATCTAGGATACACCTTTCATAATTGTAATAACCACTTCGAAGTAACAAGGGGTAGGGATAGAATCATACCTCAACGCTTGATGTGTGTTTGTCGGATGAAGTGGACCACGAAATCGAAATTGTACAGATTTGGGGGAAGATGTGTGTGCTGTGAATAGTGAACTTGGTGTTTGGGTGAAGATGTATGTGCTGTGAACTTGTTGTGTGTTTGTCGGATGAAGTGGTGTTCTTGAGAGAGTTGAGGGGTGAAAAAAATAAGAAGTGGAACATACGTGGCATTTAATGTGCGTTTTGGTCTTAAATCCCGGGCACCCTGGCGTTAGCCAGGCGTTAGGGCTCTATCGTACGGTCCCCCCTGGCGTTAGCCAGGCGTTAGGGGCTTATCGACCGGCCCCCTAGCTTTAGCCAGGCGTTAGGGGCTTATCGCCCGGCCCCCCTGGCTTTAACCAGGCCTTCCGTCATGCTAGCACACTGCTCCTTAGCCCCTGAATGCATTCCCAAGCTCGTTAGTACCTATAATTACAAGAACTACTTCTAGCTATGCTAGGTTTTAACTAAGCATTGGGTTTCCTCCAAATAAGCGCCTTAATTAATGTCGTGGCACGACAATTACAACAAGTCAATAGGTTGCCTCCTATGAAGCGCCTGATTTAACGTCGCGGCACGACGCAGAATCTCGCTTCACTCATTAGCGAGCACAACTTTGGTCTTCTCACGATTTATGGTTCCACCTCAATAGTGTTTGACTTTATGTCTATTCACTAAAAAATTTCTTTCACCATGTACAGCTCGCAACTCAAGTGAACCATATGGGGTGACTCTCACTATCTCAAATGGGCCTGACCATCTCGATTTCAGCTTCCCAGGAAACAGTCTAAGCCTAGAATTGAATAATATTACCTGTTGGCCTGGCTCAAAATGACGCGGATATATATGTTTGTCATGCCATCTCTTTGTCTTTTCTTTGTAAAGTTTGGCATTTTTGTATGAGTGCAACCTGAACTCATCCAACTGCAGCAATCTTCTCTCACCCGCGGCTTCAAGGTTCATGTTTAGCTTTTCGATGGCCCAATACGCCTTGTGCTCAAGATCTACAAGCAAGTGACATGACTTCCCATAGACCAACTTGTACGGCGATGCCCTAATTGGTGTCTTGTACGCTGTTCTGTATGCCCATAAGGCATCGTCTAACTTAGCAGCTCAATCCTTCTTGTTCACACTCACTGTTTTCTCTAGTATTTGCTTGATTTCTCTTTTGGATACCTCTGCTTGGCCACTAGTTTGAGGGTGATATGTTGTTGCTACTCGATGACGGACCCCATATTTAGCTAAAAGGTTATTCAACAACCGATTTCAAAAATGGGTTCCTTCATCACTAATCAAGGCCCGTGGAGTGCCAAATCTAGAGAATATATTCTTCTTCACAAACGCAGCGACAACCATGGCGTCATTCGTTGGCAATACAATTGCCTCCACCCATTTCGACACGTAGTCAACTGCCAGCAAAATGTACTTACATCCCCTGGATGATGGGAATCGACCCATAAAGTCTATCCCTCATACATCAAAAATCTCTACCTCCAAGATATTATTCAAAGACATCTCGTGTTTCCTTGTTATCGTTCCTATTCTCTGGCACTGGTCACACTTTTTAACAAATGCGTGGGCATCTTTGAATAGTGTTGGCCAAAAGAACCCCGATTGTAGCACTTTCACTGCTGTTCGATCGCCACCATGATGGCCTCCATATGGTGATGCATGACAATCGTACAACACCCGTTCTACTTCTATATCAGGAATACATTTCCTCATTAACTGATCACCACATTCTTTGTACAGGTAGGGCTCATCCGAGTAGTAAAATTTCACATTGCGTAAGAACCTCTTCCTTGCTTCAGATTCTATTTCTGGAGGAAGTACCCTGCTCACCAAATAATTCACGTAATCGGCATACCACGGAGGAGGGTCTTGGGTTATAGCAAAAAGTTGCTCATCAGGAAAGACTTCTTTAATATCTCCACCCTCCTCAACATGATCATGATTTTCCAGCCTTGACAGATGGTCAGCTACTTGGTTATCAGTGTCCTTTCGGTCTCTTATCTCCACATCAAATTCCTGCAACAATAAAACCCAGTGCGTCAATATAGCTTTAGATTCTTTCTTTGTAAATAAGTACCTAATTGCTGCGTGATCTGTGTGGACAATAACTTTCGCGCCCACCAAGTATGCCCGGAATTTTTCAAAGGCCCACACCACAACTAACAGCTCCTTTTCAGTGGTGGTGTAATTCTGTTGTGCATCATCGAGGGTCTT
>ML311238.1:0-12905 GCA_005239505.1 Nicotiana paniculata
TAGTAAATTATCATAATTACTTGAGATATATTTATGGTATATAGAGTGTTCATGATTGATAGAAACAACTAATCAATCTATATGAAGTATCCGAGAAGAAAATTCTCGACGGGGGAAACCATAACCTTAGATCTTTATTACAATTGTTTACACCTTAGCGTAGTTAATCTTTAGTTTTAATCTTTAGTTTTAGTAATTTAAATAACCTCAAGTGACANCTTTTATTAGACATAGTTGAGCGTGATCATATGTCTTAATTAGGTTTTGTGATTCTATTCTCGACTGATCCAATATGTTTATGCTTGTCCTACTTTTTTATTCGTGGAAACCTACGTTGTTTTCCTTAAAATCAATATTATTTCGAGTCCTTGATTCACTGATTTGCTATGGTAATACCTGTATGCTGATTTTCGGTTATTTCCCTACTTTTCATAACTTTTAATTATTTCTTGCCTTATCTTTGGTTAATCGTGAAATTTGCTGACTCTTACTAAGTGTTTCCTTAATTAAACTCTTTTGTACTTACCCCTAATTACCTACTTTGTCCCTAAGGTTACTTGATTTCCTTTTTTAATTATCTGCCCTCCTCTTGACCGTTGGTTGATTACCCCTTAATTGGTGAAAACTTGGCTGGTTTTATGTATGATTTAATCTGTAATTTTCCCTAATTGCTACATAATTGATTCTTTACCTTATTTTGTCTAGCTGTCAACTGCTATATATACTCTCCTCAATTAACACTATAAGTAGGGGTGAGCATTCGGTACTTCGGTTCGGTATTTAAGAATTTCGGTTCGGTATTTCGGTATTCGGCTTGTCAATTGTGTATACCAAATACCGTACCTAAATATTTCAGTACGGTTCGGTATTTCTTATTTTGGTTCGGTACGATTTCGGTACGGTATCAGTTTAATATTCGGTGGTGATAAAGAACAACTTACTACAAAAGTAAAAATACAGTGCTGGAATTTTTAACTCGGACACTGACATGTTGAGAAACTGCAACCAAATACTTACTCGTACAAGACCAATACTTATGTGATTTTCTAGCAACAAATGGTCAAATGCCTTGATTTTCTAGCAACGAACTGCAATATTGATTTTTGGACCAATATTGTGTTTGTTATGCTTTGATGATAACAAACAATCAACAAAATAGTGCTTTAACTAATTAAATAGCTTCAGACAGGTTGAACATTACATATAGCTCTAAGGAAGCAGAATAATCATGTATAAGCATGTACTCAAATCACAATAACATGAACATTACATATAGCTCTAGCCTATAAGGAAGTCCACGCCTAACATGAACCTACAAAATGCAACAGAATACCAATTGTATTCCTCAGATATAACCATGTACTCAAAATACAATATCAAGCTTCCTTACACTTACAGTATGATCTAAGGAAGCTTAACAACAAAAATATTAGTATGCCAGCAAAAATACCAACTGTTCAGTTACAAATTACAGTCCAACTGTCCTGTTACAAATACCAGTTACAACCCAAATTACAGTCCACTTAACAGTATGCTAAATTACTAATTTGGAGCACTAAAATGGAGCAGAACATAACAAAAACACTGCAAATCTTTTCTCTGAAAATGGCTGCAAATCTTTTCTCTGAAAGAGGCCAACCGAGCACGGGGCATGATTGCACTTGAACCTAAACAATATATAAATCATAAGTTAGAATATTATTTTTTGATGATAATAGAGATAGTATAAGATTGTGTAATCCTAAAATCTTGAGTAAAATCCTAAATACATATTACATGTCACTTTGACTTCCATTGCATATACTAACAGCATTTTAAACTTGGCTCCCCTTCACAACTTAGACAACAATAGGAACATACTAGTATAACTTAACAAAAAGCAATCTAGTATAACTTAACAGACTAGTATACCTTAACAAATACCAATCTAGTATAACTTAACAGAGTGCAGAAAACTTAAGCAAAAAGATAAAGACAGTATTGACAATTTAGAAATTAAGCAAAAAAAAAAAAATGAAGTCAAACGGACAGTGTTCACAAAAAAACACAGAAACAATGGATTTTCTTCTCAGTATCAACTGATAAATCTGATTTTATATAGGACTGAGAATACATAGTAGTATCCGACAATTGACAGTCGATGGAGCACACAATTACTTGTTTCCATGCATTAAGAGGATAACATGGCACATAAAAATACCCAAATCATGCTGACCTAAATTCTTACAAATTCAATTTTCCTTAAACACATAAATCTATAGACACACAGCTTTAGAGTGATCACACAGAAACTAAAGTTCAAAACAAAAAAATAGAGACCCGATTTACAAAATATAAAAAGAAATCTCAAACAATCACAAAATAAAGATCATAGAAAATTCATATGAACCTGGACGGACCATTGATTTTTGAAATAATACAATCCAATGATTGAGCGAGGAGTGAGGAGAGAGGAGTCGGAACTCGAAACTCGGAATCACCAACAACACAACAACGCGAGAGTGACTGTCTGACACATCGATGCCCAGATCGGAGACGGAAATGGAGACTCTATGAGACTATGTTATGACTACCTGACTGAAGAATTGAAAATGAGAGAGTGAAAGTTTGGCTGCGTGGGTGAAGACTAACTGAACTCTGAAGAACTGAAGAAAGAGATAACTTAATTTGCTATTATATTGCTAAAAATTAAAATGGACTACCTAATACTAAGAGTACTGGGGTCTGGGATTGGCAGTTGGCCAGTTGGGCTTGGGGCGTCGCTTGGGGTTGGGCCAGGGTGGGTAGATATAGGTAGGGTCCAAAAAAAGTCCATAAAAGTTCGGTATTTCGGTATACCAAAATTTTAAAATTATAATACCGAAAACCAAACCGAAATACCGAAAATGTAATACTAAATTAGACCAAAATACCGAAAAAACCGAAACCGAAATACCGAATTAATTCGGTTTGGTTCGGAATTCGGTTTTCCGGATTTTATGCCCACCCCTACTTCTAAGACACTGACACTGAACTCAACACACACGAACATATTGGTTCAAAAAGCTCTCTCTCCTACTCAAAGCTTTTCTGCTCTCTTTCTTTCTTTGTTACTTACTTACTACTATTCTGAATTAGCCGGATGCAAGCCAAGGCCAATTATTGTGCTCTCATATCCTTCACTTTGTGTTTACTATCCCCTTAGTGGTATGTTCTGATTTCAATTCAAGTCCCAAAACCAACATGTTTCTGTCACTACTTCAGTTTATCATGTTTCTGACATGTTTCTATCTATGGTTTTGTTGTTCAACATGTAATTGACATGTCTACATCATTGTTCATCTAGCATATTATGTTATGCCCCACTCCCCTTTAGGATCAGTATGCTTATGAATTTGTTACCCCCTTGTAGTATGTCCCAATATGATATGCCCTATTTTATGTTTACCTATTTTCTAGCATGAACCTTTATTTGCAAGGCAATTTGTATCCTAAGTTGTCTGATTATATGTTGATTCTGAAATTCATGTTGTGTTAATGGAATTAGCTATACCCTAATCCCCATAAACCCCCTACAAGAACTTCTATGATCATGTATACTATGTGCTCTATGTTTCCCCAATTCACATCACCCCTGTATGAAGGACTGTGATTTGAATGTGCTGAATCTGTTTGTGATGTGATTAGTCTACTGTTTGTTAATTGTCCTACTTTTGTCAACAAACTATTTTTTACTAAACAACTTTGCTATTTTATAAAATTGTTTCAACTAAGTCTTTTCCACACGATGCCTTTCCTATTAAAACCATTTCAAAACTATGTCAAACACTCTCACTCTATTCTTAGGTCCTTAGGTTCTGCCCCTCCAAGTATATGACTGCCTTGGGATTCCTATAAGATCCCTGTAAACTCTGGTGCACTGGGGCTGGCCCTTCCACACTGCACTTACTCAATTATGGTTATGAAATCTGGGTGTGAGCACTGCCCGTGATCCCTTGAGGTCCTTAGGGAACTCTAACACACTCGGATATGAGAAAGGCTATGAAACATTTTAGCACTTGAGGTTATGGGAATATGGGCCTGTTTTCCAGGCTCCCTATAGTTTAACTTCTTATTTTTCTTTATATATTTATGTAATTTATTCAGCTGGTCTGTAATAATGTAACGACCCGGTTAGTCGTTACGTAGAACCTGTATTATAATTATTATTATTAACTTGTCATAGGTTGTTTATACTATTATTGATGTGTTAAAGTTGGTAGGCTTGAAATCGGAATGGTTGTAGTGAGAGTTTAGCCACTTAGTCCTTAAAAATAGTTATAGAATTGGAAAAGTCAACCGAGAGTTGACTTATTAGTAAACAACATCAGAATGCGGATTTTATGGATCGGATGGCTTCTTTATGTGATTTGGGACTTAGGAGTGTGTTCGAAATATTTTTGTGAGGACCGGTGTAGAATTATGCTTGAATTGGCAAAAGTTAGTTTTTGGTGATTTCCGATCGATAGTAGAAAATAGGCTATCGGGATCGGAATGGAATTCCGGAAGTTGGAACAGGTTCTTAATGTCATTTTGGATATGTCTGCAAAATTTCAGGTCAATCAGAGTTGTTTTGGATAGTTTCGGCATCGTTGGAGGATTTTAGAAATTTCAAAGTTCTTAGGCATGAATTTAATGTGATTTTGGTGTTTTGATGTTATTATTACTGTTTCAGGAGTGCAACTAAGTTTGAATGATCATATATGAGGTGTTGGTATGTTTGGTTGGGGTCTCGAGGGGCTCGGGGATTGATTTTGGGTGGCTAACGGAAGTTTTAAAGTTGGTAAAATGCAGTTTTAGCTGCTGGTGCTAGTGTGACCGCACCTGCGAAAATGTGACCGCAGGTGCGGGCCCGCAGGAGCGAGAAAATCTTCGCAGATACGGAATTCGAGAGGCCTAGTAGAGGATCGCAGGTGCGGGAGGAGGATCGCACCTGCGAAGTCGCATGTGCAGAATATGAGTCGCAGGTGCGGAGATAGGCAGTTTAGTGAAAAGTCCCAGGTGCGGTTATTTTGACCGCAAGTGTTGTCCCGCAGGTGTGAGACATTGGCCGCAGGTGCGAAACCCCTGGGCATAAATTATAAATTAAAACCCTTCGCGACCATTAGACCTTTAACACCATCTTTGAACGGGAAGAAGCTCTTGAGGGGGTTTTTGAAGAGAGAAATCAGTGTTCTTTATAGAGGTAAGTGTTTTGATCATTAAGACTCATTTATGGGTGATTATAGAACACAATGTCAACAATTAATTCATGAAAAATTAGTAGAAAAAGGTGGGTTTAGGGCTCGAGATTATGAGACCTTTAGGGATTGGTTTGAGGGGTCAAATAAACTCCAATTTTAGTGCTCTTTATATGTACGAACTCATGAGATGATGAAGAACAATTTTGTATAAAAATTTATGAGTTTCGGGACGCGGACCCGGGGGTCGGGTTTTGACTAATTTCGGGTTTTGAGCTAAATTTGGTACTTTCAATTGGAATTTGTTCCTTAAGCATAATTTGATGATAAAAAAATCTGAACTTGGTAGATTTGGAGCACTCAGAGGCCGGATTTAGAGGCAAAGGCACTGCAGAATAGTATTTTAGCCGGTTTTGAGGTAAGTAACGTTTCCAAACTTGGTTCTGAGGGTTCGAAACCCCGAGCTAAATGATTTATGACTATTCTTGATGTGACGCACATGCCAAGTGACGAGCGTGAGGGCGTGCACCGAGTAATTATGGCCTGGCTTATCCCATGGCACCGCTTAGTGATCATTCCATGACGATATATGTGCTTCTATTAATGTGGTAATTGTGAACATGTTAGAAATCATGTTAAGTATAAATGCTAGGCTTCACGCCGGAAATGCTGAGACCCGATTGGTCGCATATTGCTGTCTCATTTTGTGATTATTTTATGTCATATACTCAGTCTTGTTATAGCACATCACTTCATATCTCAGCCTCAGTATTGTTAATTATATCCATACTTATCATTGTTTCGGGTTGATGGAGGCATTTGTGATCCATGTGAGTGAGACTGAAGAGTAATGACTGAGTGAGGCCGAGAGCCTGTTATTGATACAATTATGAGAATGAACTGCACACTGCATCGATATATTATATCATGCCTTTTTTGCCTTGATATGGCACTTGGGCCACTAGGGGCCCTCTGGAGTCTTTACACCCCCAGTGAGCGCATTGATATTGAGGGATGGATTTTCCTTGGGCATAGATCGTGTCTGAAATGGATGTTATGTAAGGGATGGATCGTCACTGGACATGGATCTTGTCCGAGTTTTGTATTCCAAAGATGGACTTTTTCCTTGGGGCTGGATTGGCCTTTTTCCTCAGTACAGAGTGATTACGGTTACCGGTGTTTATGCACATTCCGGGATAGAACTTCCCTAGGCCTGAGAGCCATATATAGTACTGAGTGGACTTCTGTGGGAGAGCTGTGAGCACTATGTTCATATTCACACTGGTTTCATACATATATTTTTATGATGGCATGTAGAGTATATTGGCATACTTGGCATATTTACTCATCCTGATAAACTGTTAGCATGTCTAAATTCTGTATATTGTTATTGTAAAATATTGAGGTTTTGTTCGTCACTACTTCTCAGCCCATAGTTTGGGTTCATTACTTCTGAGTTGGTGTACTCATGTTACCCCTGCACCTTGTGTGCAGATTCAGGTACACCGGGACCCGGTAGTGAATATTGAGCAGCGGTCAGCGTTTTCATTAGAATTGTTGAGGTAGCAGCTGGCGATCGCGACTCCGTCTTCTCTTCCTTATTCCACCTATTGCACTTATTTTGAGACTATATTGTCTATTTCTTCATTCTTTTTTTTATATAGCAGCTCATGACTGAGTGACACCGGATCTGGGGTTGGGGGTTTTAAATTTAGTTTTTTCAAACATTGTTTTAAAACTTCAGATTCTTAGTATTATTAATAAATTCGTTTAAAAATCACATTTTTACTGGAATGGAATTTAGCTTAGTTAAAAAGGGACGCTTGCCTGGTTCTACGACAAGCGCCATCATGACTCCGAAATTGCGTCGTGACAAATAATTATTTGTAACCGGATATTGGGGATGGCTAGTGAAAAGGGGAGGGTAGCTGTATATGTTATTAATATCAAGGGGTAGAAACCATGCCTTAGGATTACATTTCCTATATATGCTTTAGAATCCATGTTTAGGACCAATACATTCTAAGCATGTCATGCATTAGATATCATGTTTTAGGTTTACTGCTTCAACATCTCATTTGACCCTATTTATCACTTAGAAATCCTGCTTTAGGCTATATAATAGCATCAACATAAAAAATGTTGCTCCTGCACGTCCTGAAATTATGTTGTAACTTCCTGTGCATTTAGAAATCATGCTTTACAAATTCTACAACCATTCTGCATCTCCATGTGCATAGTAGATACCATGCTTTAGGATCTCACCCAGTCACACTTAGTTAAACTACCGATGCATGAAAAAGGACATAAAACGGTCTCATATTTGATCATTCTGTTTTAAATAAATTGGTGATAATTCATGTATTTTGCAACACCTAGAACAACACGCTTTTAGGTAAAACAACTTGTGAACTATTTTTTAACAATTCTAGTAATTATTATGCACAATCCCACGCCTAGGCAAGCCTTAGGTAATCCATCTCTTTAAAAACTGGAAGACTGTTGCTTTGTGTTTACTGCTTAATGGTTAACAGGTTTTAAACTCAATAGGCAAACTGATTAGGTCCTGCTTCTGTGTTTATAAAATTAAAGTTGCATATCTTCTGTGTTCTGATTTTCACTTAGACATCATGTATTAGGATCCTGCTTAATAACACTGCCATTGTTTGTGTTTGAGACGTGTTGCTTGTGTGCATTATATGTGGAGGTAAATCCGAGCCTCTTAACTGCCTTTTCCTGTTTTATATGTTCAAATCCTATTTGTTCTTGTATGTCGCCTAGTATTTTCTCATTTCAACCTTAGGGGTCTGTCTAAAACTGCCTATATGTAGAGGTCCTAAATCCCTCCAGGGCTATTAAGAAGAGACGGGTAACAGCACACATAGAGATTGTTAAACAACACTCGCTTTAATAACCGCTAAGGGGTGGGGAAGGGTAGATATGGATATGATGACTGGGGCGCTAATGCAATATGTATCCCTTCTTCGGAGGAGTGATTACAGGGCATTATACCAATGTGACCCTATAAGATAAACGACCTAGGACCCCCCCCNTCACAAAGCTTGTTTGGCCGGGAACCACATTTGGGGACTTTAAGGGGTGCCTAAAACCTTCCTCTTTAAGTAATTTCAATCCCTTACCCTATCTCCGGTTATCTAATCTATGTTTATAAATGACCCTTAATAGGTTCCCTAACACACCTTAAAATCGTTCAGTGGCGACTCTTCAATTCCTTATCCCTTTCCCAAAAGGAAACGAATTGTCCCAATAATGTCGAATACCCTAACCGACCCGAAAGGGGAGGAAAGAGGGGGGTGCGACAACTGCCTCCAGTGCTTTCGCACCTGCGGTCTCGCTTCTACGGACCAATGTCCGCATCTGCGGAAGAGGGGGGGGCTGGCAGGGATCGCACCTGCAGCTCCGCTTCTGCGAATAAAGGAACGCATCTGCGTATCCTGGGCACCCTCTCGATGGCCACATCTACAAGGCTTCAACCGCATCTGCGGTCTCGCACCTGCGGCTGGCCAATCGCAGGTGCGGTCGCACCAGGTCTGGTGCACCAACAACTGTTTTAGAGATTGAACTTGCCTCGTACAACATCCAAATGGCATCTGGGGCCCCCCAGGCCCCGTCCAAACATACCAACAAGTTCTAAATCATAAAACGGACACACTCGAACCTTCGGAACTCCCGAAACAACATTGAATCTAAGAATCATACCCCAAAACCAACTAAATTCAACTTATAAACTTTAAGTTCTTAAATTCATTTTCAACATGCCGAAACATACTTATACTATTCGGAACGACACTAAATTTTGCGTGCAAGTCTTACATGACATTACAGAACTATTCCTGGTCTCGGAATTCCGTTTGGACCTTCATAACCTTAAAACAAGTTCCAAACCTCAATTATAGAACTTCAAGAATTATACTCCGCTATTTGGCGTTGATACGCACCTGGGTCATTCAAAACCCGTTCCGAACATACGCCCAAGTCCGAAATCATCATACAAACTTGTTGGAACCTTCAAATCCAAATTTCGACGTCGTTTAATAAAAGTGTTGACCGAAGTCAAACTTGGCCTTTTAGGCCAACCTTAAGGAACCAAGTGCTCCAATTTCAACCCAAACTCTTCCAATTCCTGAACCAACCATCCCCGCAAGTCATAAATCAATTAAGGCATATACAGGAAGTCTAATTTAGGGGTACAGGGTTCTAGGAAGCAAAACGACTGATCGGTTCGTTACATTCTCCACCTCTTAAACAAACGTTCGACCTCGAACGGGTCTAGAATCATACCTGAAGAGCTGAACACGTGTGGATATCTGCTCCGCATGTCCTCCTCGGACTTCCAATTTTCCTCCTCGACTGGTTGTCCCCTCCACTTAACCTTCACGGCAGAAACCTTTTTAGACCTCAACTGGCAATGCTGCCTGTCAATAATGGCAACTGGATCCTCCTCGTAGCCTAACCTCTCGTCTAGCTGAATAGTACTGAAGTCTAACACATGAGATGAGTCGGCGTGGTACCTATGTAGAATAGATACATGGAAAACTGGATGAACACCTGATAAGCTGGGAGGTAGAGCAAGCTCATAAGCAACCTCCCCAACTAGCCCCAACACCTCAAATGGGACTATAAGCCTTGGGCTCAACTTTCCCCTCTTCCCGAACCTCATAATACCCTTAATCGGTGAGACTTTCAAGACAACCTTCTCACCGACCATAAATGATACATCACATGCCTTCTGATTTGCGTAACTCTTATGTCTAGATTGTGCTGCACGAAGTCTCTTCTAAATCAGCTTTACCTTTTCCAATGCATCCGTTACCAAATATGTACCATATAACTTAGCCTTGACAGGCTCAAACCACACGATGGGGGAACGACATCGCCACCCATAAAGCCTCAAGTGGAGTCATCTCAATGTTGTACTGATATCTATTATATTAAGCAAACTCGACCTAGGGAAAGATCTGGTCCCGCTGCCCTCCAAAGACAATCACACATGTCCTGAGCATGTCCTCCAATATCTGGATTGTCCACTCCGACTGCCCGTCAGTCTGAGGATGAAATGTTGTGCTGAGCTCTACGCGGGTGCCCAACTCACTCTATACGGCTCTCTAGAAATGCGAGGTGAACTTAGGAGAGGAGGTGAACAGAGTAGTCTGCGAAAGAACAACAAAATTCACAATTACACACGGGAAGCGGATTCGTGAAGACATGGTAGCAGACAATATAACATTCGACAATGAAGATGGCAACAAATTGATGCTTCCTCATAACGATGCTTTGGTAATATCTCTACTCATACATGACACTAATGTAAAAAGAGTGTTGATTGATCTAGGTAGCTTAGTCAACATCATTTTGTTGAGAGTTGTGGAAGAAATGCTAATGGAGGATTGAGTATTCCCAAAAGCACGAGCCTTATCTAGGTTTGACAACTCTACTGTCATAACAAAAAGAGAAATTGAGCTTAGTACCTATGCAGAAGGAGTAATCAAAAATACGAAATTTCAAGTCATCGACACCGATATGGCTTACAATGTAATAATGGGGAGACCATGGATCCATGACATGGAAGCAGTACCATCTACTTTACACCATGTAATAAAATTCCCTTCCAAATGGGGAATTCAATAGATTCGAGGCGATCAGCAGACCTCAAGGAATATAAATTCAGTAGTACACTCAAACAAAAAAGAGGTAGTGGAAGAGTCAAAAGACGAGGAAATCTCCCAATTAGGCACGGAAGAAGAAATTGGAACCCAAATAGGTACGGAATAAGGAAGCCACGAGAAGGTGAACCAAATCACCACAGACTCAACATCGACACATACAAACATGGATTCCAGACCCGATGTCATTCAGGAGCCAAAAATAAATGAGCATATTAAAACAACTATTGAGGAGGTCGAAGCTATCCCATTGTTCGAGCAGAAGCCTGAGCAAAAAGTTCATATAAGCACGAGGCTAAGCCTCACAAGAAGAAGTAAGTTAATTGAATATTTAAAAGCTAACTCAGAGTGTTTCGCTTGGTGCCATTCAGATATGATAATTATACCTCCGGAAGTGATGACTCATAAACTAAATGAAGATCCATCCTTCGTGCATGTCAAGCAAAAGAAAAGAAAGCAAGGATCATTCAAGAACCAAGTGATCGATGAAGAGGTACAAAAACTCTTGAAAATTGGTTCAATACGCGAGGTAAAATATTCTAATTGGTTAGCTAATACTATAGTGGTACCCAAAAAGAATGGTAAATGGAGAGTATGCGTAGATTACACAGATTTGAATAAAGCATGCCCCAAAGACTCCTTTCCATTACCACACATAGATCAAATGATTGATTCCACTGCAGGTCATGAATTGTTGAGTTTTCTAGATGAATATTCTGGTTATAATCAGATAGAAAAATGGATCCGTCATACGAGGAAAAAACTTACTTTATTACAAACAAGGGGACTTATTGTTACAAAGTCATGCCTTTTGGCCTGAAAAATGTTGGAGCCACGTATCAAAGGCTAGTGACCAAGATGTTCCATGAACATCTGGGGAAAACAACGGAAGTATACATTGATGACATGCTGGTAAAATCAACTCAAGAGGAAGATCATTTCCATCATCTTTCAATCACCTTCGAAATCCTGCGTATGTATAACATGAAACTAAATCCAGAAAAATGCGCCTTTGGTGTTGAATCATGTAAGTTTTTGGGTTTCCTTGTATCAAATAGGGGTATAGAAGTAAACATCGCTCAGATCAAAGCTATTGATGAAATGACTGATATACTTACGAGAAAAAAAGAAGTTCAAAAACTAACAGGAAGAATTCCAGCCTTAGGAAGATTTAGTTCCAAGTCTTCGGAGAAGAGTTTAAATTATTTTCAGTTCTAAAAAAGCAGAATCAGTTCGAATGGAATGAAGAATGCCAACAGGCTCTCAAAGATCTGAAGTCCTATCTATCAAAAACCCCGTTGTTGTCTAAACCAAAATAGGGGGAGAGGTTGTATGTCTATCTTGCCGTAGCAGAAATTTTCGTAAGTGCAGTACTGGTAAGAGAAGACAGAGGTAAACAATCTCTGATTTTTTATGTAAGCAAGTATTTATTAGATACTGAAACTAGATATCCTCATCTAGAAAAATTAGCCTTAGCTCTAATCATGGCAGCTAGAAAGTTGAGACTATACTTTCAATATCACCCAATCACTATTGAGACCTCGTATCCACTAAGAAATTTTGCATAAATAAGAGTTATCAAGGAGATTAGCTAAATGGGAAATAGAATTAAGCGAAGATGACATAATATATCAGCATAGGACTGCAATAAAGTCTCAGATTTTAGTTGATTTTAATACTAGCATAATCTCTGAAGTGGAAAAAGAGTTACAACTCTTCAACGAGGCTAATCCAGGAATTTGGACCCTATTTAATGAAGACTCTTATAACATAAAAGGAGCCGGCTTGGGAATTGTTTTAATATCACCTGCGGGTGAAAAGATACGATAAGCCATTAAATGTTATCCCGTAACTAACAATGAAGCAGAGTACGAAACTGTCATTGTAGGGCTTGAACTAGCACGAGAACTCTCAATTGAGCAAATTGTGATAAAAAATGACTCTCAACTAGAAGTAACCAGATTAGGGGTGGGCATTCGGTACTTCGGTTCGGTATTTAAGAATTTCGGTTCGGTATTTCGGT
>ML311239.1:0-47590 GCA_005239505.1 Nicotiana paniculata
AGAGCAAAATCATTCTATAATATAGTATAATTAAAGTTAAATTGGTAATTAAAATACGAACTTAAAGCAATAAGAAAGAAATATTAGAAGATAAATGTATTGATGAGTTGCCATTAATTGTTTTCTTTCATTTGAAAATAAAACTTATAATTCTAATTTGAAAATAAAAGAAAAAAAGTAATTTGTTTTACGTATAACACAAAATAACAACTATTAAATTGGTTATTTTTTAAAGAAATAATAAATGGCTTCTCTATTAAAGTATTTATATCTAAACACTTAAACCAAATAATGAAAAGAAACAAAAAATAAAAAGAAAATAGGAAAATATAAAAAATGTTGGTGTAGGGAAAAAAATAACGAAGAGTGGCTTTTATGGGTCCTTCACGAAACTTCATGTTTTTGCTTAGCTAAGTTATTTATAAATGTGAAAGGACGAAGATGGAAATTTGAATAAATAATAAATAAATATTTTAACTATTTTAACTAATTTGAAAATAAAACTTATAATTCTAATTTGAAAATAAAAGAAAAAAAGTAATTTTGTTTTACGTATAACACAAAATAACAANTCTAAACACTTAAACAAAATAATGAAAGAAAGAAAAAATAAAAAGGAAATAGGAATATATAAAAAATGTTGGTGTAGTAGGGGTTTGAACCTTGTACCTCAAGGACAAAACCCACTTCACATCTTCCTTTCTACCAGTAGGGCAAGCAGCCTTGTAGTGCTTTTAGTGTATAGCGCCAAATATAGTGGCATTATACCCACTTGTCAGAAAAAAAGTATATAACGCCACACTATGTGGCGCTATACATTAACGGCACAGTTACCATTAATGTATAGCGTCACATAGTGTGGCGTTATACATATTTCGGTACTCTTTTTTTTTTGACTTATTTTTGTTCTATTTGTCCAATTTTAGCTTAATTGGGTTCCGGACTCGAACTTCAGCTCTAGAGCTGAAGTTTTTGTTTTGTAACTGGCGAACTTCAGCTCTAGAGCTGAAGTAGCTGAAGTTTTGTTCTCTATTTGCTGAAGTTTTTGTTTAACTTGTGCACGTCTTAACGCAAAGCTTTTGTTTGTAATTGCTGAAGGTTTTGTTTTTGTAATTGGCGTTTTTGTTTTTGTAACTGGCGAACTTCAGCTCTAGAGCTGAAGTTTTTGTTTTGTAACTGGCGAACTTCAGCTCTAGAGCTGAAGTAGCTGAAGTTTTGTTCTCTATTTGCTGAAGTTTTTGTTTAACTTGTGCACGTCTTAACGCAAAGCTTTTGTTTGTAATTGCTGAAGTTTTTGTTTTTGTAACTGGCGAACTTCAGCTCTAGAGCTGAAGTTTTTGTTTTGTAACTGGCGAACTTTAGCTCTGATAAACATATTTGTGGCAATCATCCCATGAACTGAAGTTCCATAGCAGCACCAACAGCAGCAGAAGAAAGAAGAAGAAGAAGAAGAAGAAAACAAAGGAAGAGGAGAAAGGGGGCTGAAGTTATTTAAAAAGTGGATACAAGTTAAAAAAATTTAAAAAAATAGGTATAGGTCAAATGGAGGCGACCATATAGGACGCCCCGTGCAATTTTTACATTATTATATAGATAAAATAAAAATAAAAAATACTCATTTTAGCCCAACTCTCAACTTTTCTCGCACTTTAGCCCTGAACTCCTTTTTTTAATTAATCAGCTATCGGTGTAATCATTACGACAGTCTCAATTCTAGATCGACTCTTATATATGTGTGAGGTGCGATCAACCATGAAATTTCAGTAATAAAGAACAGTTTGTTCTCTAGTAAGCAGAGGAAAGCAGATTAACCAAGGCATAAAGGCAGTTTGACAAAGGCAGAAAGAGTCTCAATCATGAACACATAAGGAAGACGGGTTTGTTACTGCTTGAACTTGATGTAAGTGATTACAAGACAGCTTGCTTCAAAATGACCATTAACAATTTATTAATTTTGGAATAATCCTATTAGTGAATGATTTTTATGAGCGATTATGCATTAGGCTTATCTAATAAATTGAGTCTTTCGTTGCTCTCCAGGGTGATGAGGTAGATAATACCTTGCTCCAGCTATAAATGAACATCTTTGCATGAATCAATAATATAGTCTATAGTTTGAAGATGATTTTATTTTAAAATCCCAATTTAACATACAACCGTCACTTCAACTTAATAGACGACCAAAGCAATCATAGAAGTGAAGTATGTTTTAACTATCTTCAGTTTCAGCCAAGAATATTTAACATACGTATGAAAAAATTAGTAACAATTGAAAGATGCAGAGAACAAGATAAAATTTGCAGTAATCATAATTTTAGACATTAAACTAAATGCATTCTAAGGAGGAGCAAATGAATATGACAGATCAAGGAATGGATAAAACCACCTATTTTCAAAATGATACCACTATTGATTAGTTGTTCAAACAGACATACATGAAATTATATTTGAAAAAAAAATAGCGTGTTGTTACAAATTTGAGATATGGACTGCCCATTAAAAAATGACATAATAATTGTAGTCCATAGAAAAGAAATATCCAATTTGAAACCAAGGGAAACGCTAAAATAAATAAATAAGTATCCAATTTTGAGTGGGTGTGATTGGAGTAGATCGAGTACATAAACTAATTTTGTGCATAGAACATTGTTTGATTGCTTGCAAAGTGAAGAAGGTGAGTTAAAACCCCATTGAAAACCATTGAAGAAACTTGAAGCTTGGGTTAGAAAGTTCGGAATGCGTAATTGTAATTGAACAAACAAAAAACTTAGTATAACCCCACAAATAGGAGTCGGGGGAGGGTATCATGTACGCACTTTACCCCTACCTTGTGCAAGTAGAGAGGTTGTTTCCGATAGAACCTTGGCTCCAAGCAAGCATGCAAATCACAACAGTATAGAGGAGAAATACAGCAGTGTAAAAGTCAAGAAAGTAGTAACAACAACAAGGAAGTAGAGCAACCAAAACACAAGCAATAGCAGATAGTAATAGAATTATAAGCATAAGGAAATACTAGAGTGCACAACTACTATTGGAAGGAAAGGGAAGACACTGCCTACTAGCTTTCAACCCTAATCATCACCCTCCATGCTCGTCTATCAAAGGGTCAGGTCCTCGATGAGCTGAAGATGAACCATGTCCTACCTAATCACCACACTCCAATACTTCTTCGTCCTACCTCTGCCTTTCCTCAAACCCACCATCATCGCATCTAATTACTTCCTCTTCAAATGTCCGAACCATCTCAACCTTGCTTCCCGCATTTTTCTCCGATGGAGGTCGGCTACCTTGTCCCGAATATTTTCATTCTTGACCATGTTAATTTTGGAACGAGGAGATGGTTCCAAAATTGGACTAAATTGGAAACATCTTAAGGACTTTGAATCTCAATTTTGGAACGATTTGGTGGGGATTTGAGGTGGTTTTAGTTGAAGATGAGTTTTTACTATATATATTGTGTATATCTTCCGTGTGCATACCCCTGCATATCGCTGATGTATACCATGTATTAATTGTATATCCATATAAACTTGCGTGTGATATATATTGATATAAAGTAAGATACACGTGTTGCAAAACAATTTTCCAACTAGATCAACTAAGTATTTCACTTCAAACAAGTTTATATCACCTTCACTCTTTCTATATTGTCACGTTTATATGTTCTTGACTAATTTCTACCACACATTAAAAAATTTCTTTTTTTCCTAAGTATTTTTAATAGAGATTGTTGCACAAATAACCGGCCAGATCCAATATTTATTTTTTCTAGTCATATATTATACATGAATGATACACATATTATACATCCGCCAGTTATTTTTAGTTTAAAAGTAATACTAAAAGTCTATTTGAGTTAATTCTTCTTTTTAATATTGTATATAAATTTTTGTTGACCAAAAGGGTAAATGGTTCTATGGCTAGGTGGTCGTAAACATTTTATTCTTGGGTACATTTTTGTAAATGTCTCTATTTTCTGCGACAAGTCAACAAGTTAGATATGATAACTTAAAAATTCAAATAAATTACTTGCTTTAACATATTAAAATAGACATGTTAAAAAATTCTTTATGATGTCAGCGTGTACAAGTTAATACCTTTAAATATATGCAACAGCTAAGTAAACAATAAAGAGTTAAGTAACTATACTCTATTACTTGCAAATGTCTAGTTCGGTCCTTAGCTCTAAGCAAATACTTAGATAACATGTAATTAGAAGGGAGGTGAAGACAACCTACACTACATTATTACAATGCCTTCTTGTCCAAAAAATACAATTACAACTTACTTACAATATCCACATTATGTGATTCTTTTTTGGAAAATTGCTTTCAGAATGAGTGATTTCTAAAAAGCGATAACACTATAAATCTTTGAAAAATTTTCAATAAAAGCAGCAGGAAGAAGAAGAAGAAAATTCAGCATCATGAGATATCTGGAAAAACACCGAGTTATCTGTTACTAATATCATCTGCTGAAGACTCAGAAGCTGTATCATCCAACGTTGAGGTAGAGGTTGTGTCCACCGAGCTACTATCACTATCCGATGATGCAAAAGTTTGGTCCTCCAATGGTTGTTTCAAGTGCCAATACATTATACTTGCTGTCAGCGTAAGGATCATCTTTTGATTTACCTGATTAAACATAACAGTTTTAGATATATGAAAAAGGTTATTGGCAGACAAAGAAGAACAGTAGTTATGATATTATTCAGGTAACATGGACGTCAAAAAAACAAATGAAGATAAAAAAAAAATCCGAAATATGATATGGAAACCTCTATAAAGGAAGGACGGTGGCATTAATAAAAGTAAAAGAAAGTGCAAAATTGACAACTACATACAAATGAAAAGTTACCTCAATTAAATCTTCAGGTAACAAAAATATTGAACATCCGAGCTTTCTCGCGATACTGATTATGTAGGTCGCGTTCATTTTCTTCTGCTCATCTGCATCATCAAAAATTTTGCATAATCGAAGAGTCAACCTCAAACATACTAACAGTAGCCATGAACCGTGAAAGCATAGGAGCACTAAAAGGTACAGATTCATAAAGGTATGGTTTTCGCTCCCACATGGGGAGTCAAGGGGAAGGAAACTATATCATTGCGGCTGTTGTTGGAATTCAAAAGAATTGATCGAAACAGAAAATCTTCAGTAATTTCAACTATGTCTTTTTATTAATGTTTCAACTATGATAAATGACCCTATCAAATGGTCTGGATTTCAAAAGAATTGATCGAAACAGAAAATCTTCAGTAATTTCAACTATGTCTTTTTATTTATGTTTCAACTATGATAAATGACCCTATCAAATGGTCTGGACCATCAAACCTATGCAGTCTGATTCATTGCCCCCAAACAGATAGTATAGTTAGGCAAATGCAGAAAAATCTTTCACATGCAAAATGTGACACAAAAGTTTGGCTGTTGAACTTAGGTTTCCTAAAACTTTAGCTGATAGGAGGTTGAACCTCATGTATATGAAAACCTTGGTACCTCTGTTACCTAGGGAAAGATATTCAAGTATCAAATATCAACATATTCATCATACACTATTTTCCAGCACCTATGTTTAGATCCTAGCTCATATCATTCAGTAGGGCATCCCAGAACATTTACATCCAGCTGCATTTGATAATTCAATATCTTATGCAGAGAAATATACTCCAAGGAAAGAACAAGGAAAAATTCTTTTTGTGTCAATACCAGCAAGCCAGTTTATTGACTTAAACAATTGAAGATGGAACCTGTTTCTGAAAGAAAATTACCAGTTTCCCCTTTTGTAACAAGACTCCAGTTAACAGCTCGAGGGTGAACAGAACTTAGTAGTTCAAGGAAAAAGATTCCAGTTGACAAACTCTTATCCTGCAATAAACAAAGTCACCATCTTCTTCATCGTGGTGAAAAGAGGCAAAATACTAGTAAAATTCAAGATATATATGGCCATCTTGTAAGCACATTATGCAACTCATGCCTTCTCCAACAACTATATCTCCATTCTCCAACATGGGATATTTACTCTGAGGCAGAATACGTGATTCTAATTCTAAATATTCCTCAGACCGATAATGATGCAATAAAGTATTCAACTCATCAGAAGCTGATATTCCACCGAAAAATGAATGAATGGTTTACAGTAGAATTTACTTGTTTCTTCAAAACTTGGTTCTCATATTTATTCACCCGATTCCATGGGTAAAGTACACACATCCACAGCTTGTTCAACTTAACGTGACACGATTCTAAGATCAATATAAACTTTTAACTGTTTCTCCATCACAAGCTTCAAACTTTTGAAAACTGGGTTCAACTGAGAACCCAATCTTTACCTAGCTTGATTGTAGTTGAAACAGACAATATATAACGACTGATATGCAAACCCATTGATTTACAGAATTAGGCCCCTTAAAGGTCTAGCAACTCCATTATTCTGATTTTGGGAAGTTGAAATAACAGGAGATGATACCTCAAAACTATTGGGATTTAAGTAAAGAGATATGTCTGTGGAGATGATACCTTAAAACTTGACATATGACTCTGGCTTCCTGAGTTTCTTACTTTGCTGTTAGCCCACTCTAAAATGTGGGTGTCGGTAATTTCCTTCCCAAGGGAGTGAAATCTCAAATTCTTTAAGAGCTGAAGCATGTTACATCTCATTAACTGCCACAAGTAAGCTGAAACACGAAATAAAGTGGTCGGTCCATAACAATTTCTGCTTTTCTAATTCCTGATTCAGTGGGAAAATAAAAGAGCAGGCTTACCCAATATTAGTTTCTTGTTTCCCTGCACAACGTCATTTCCAGCAATATTTACTAAGGAAAACTTCAATTGTTTGCCAATCTTGACTACTTGGTTGCAGTTTTCTACTTTTCTAAAAGGCATCTTAATTGGAGGTTTAGTGGCAATTTTCCAATTAACAATTCCTGGGGAGACCTTGTCAAGTGTCTCCAAAAGCACCCATCTGCAAAAGACAAACATTGACGCAGAATGAAACCTAGGCAGCAGAAGTGCTCCTCGCCTAAACGTTTTTTAAAGAACTTCTAGAAAAGCCAAATAAGATCATAGCAGAGTTGGAGTTCTTTATTTTCACCGGATCAAAAGGAAATTGAACTAACTCTGGAGCATGATTGTACTACCATGGGGAGAATTTTCTACACTAGGTATCAGGGTAGCACTCACCCATCTCTCAGATCTTCGAAAACATTGTCTATGTATGATGAATTTCCAAGACTATTGATCCAAAAGCGAAATGATCTTTCTTCCTTGGACATCTGAGCTTCATCTGGTGATATCTCAACAAAGGTTATCTGCTTTGTTTGGGCTGAAAGACCATTCCTATAGATAGGAGATTAATGATCAGTTTATAATTGAGACAGATGATCAAATAAACTAAATTGTACAGAATGCAACCCCAGTTAAGTGTAAAACACAAGTTTTACGGTAATTGCTAGGCAGATAATATCTCAGATTTATACAGAAAAACTGGTGAATCTTACAAGTACGTTAGATTATGGGAAAATCTATAACAGATTTCAGGTCAACCGACAACTGTGGCGGAATCAACGTTATGTCTATTCTAGTGTCTATGCTGACATATACTGGTGAAGCTAATGATATGTAATTATCTAAGCAGCATGCTAGAAAAGAACATTATAAATTATAAAGCGTGTAGCTTTGAAAAGTAGCAAAGATTTCCTAGCAAATGTGGAATGAGGTACTTCATATGTATTGCTATTCAAGAGCTTTTTAATGGGGAAATATAGCTTGAAAGCAACTTGAAAGTTCGTAATTAGAATGGAGAAGAATTTAACAATTCTCACCTATGCTGAAAGACATGTGCCACAAATGCAAGGTTAAGATTTGGAGAGCCTTCCACAATATCTCTCGCCGATAAATATCTTTTGCAGCCCATCCTATCTGCATGTTCCAGAACCAATTTTGCTCTTCCTAAAGGGTCTCTCACAGTGAGCATTGAAGGATTGGTATACTCAGGGGCTAGTACATTTAGGAGATGAGCATAAGCTTCTCCATCCTATAACAGAACGGCAAACCACATATAAGAGATGAAACTGAGAGCTCTTTTATGTTATTACTGAGTAAAAGGAAAAGAAAGTCTAAATTGAGTACCTTTTAGATAAAACTTAGATTATGCAGAAAACATCATATATAACAGAACTTCATAGGAGGCAGCATCGATATCTCGGTTGATCAAACTGATTCTTATTTGCTATTTCTATGCCAAACTTATTTAGCACTTGGTGGCATTGTGTAAACATTAATAACCTGAAATAGTTTCTACTGTTCATATATTCAACATACAGAGGAAGTTCCAGAAACTAGAGTTGTTAAAATATGTCTAAAACCATTACTCAGTAGTTCATGTTGCCCAAATAGGGAAGAGATAATAGTAATCAACACCAAAGTCTTGAAGAGGATTAAATAAAAGGTGGCAGATATAAAAAAAGATCTGTTACGCTTAATTGATACAGTCCAATTCATTCCCATCTACCTTTATGTCAGAAGAGAAGTTCGTCACAATTTTCTGGTATCCGGATTTCTTCAATTGAAAATTCATCCATCTAAGCAGGATCTTTTCTGGAGGAAGGCTCATCAGCTCCTCTACTTCCTGACATCACAAATTTGAGATACTGAAGCATACAACACAAGCTTTCTTGTAAGATAATCACACGAAGAAAGCATCCAATAATGGATATTTAGCTACCTGGCTATCGTCAACTAACTCGACCAATTGAGGTGTTTTCTTTAGATTGAGGTCTGCCAATAGTTGAATCTGAAATAGCATGAATTAGCCAATCAATCTCCACAGAAGTTTCAGATTACAATTTGTGTCCTAAGATATAAAATATATGGCGCTATCATTTTGCATCTTAGTGCCGACCACCTGTTATTTGTAAGGTAATCTAGTCCTATAAAAAGTTGCTCCATTACTTCAAAATTGAAAATCATCTCAAGTATTCAATAAGTATACATTCAGAAGACTTACTTTAATAATTTGGGATATTACTCCAAGAACAAGATGCCTCTGGAAACAAATGAAACAACAAAGTATTAGTACAATGTATCTGTTACTGCAAAAAGTGAAAGCAATCAAAAGAATGTCACTCATAAAAACTGCATGGCAAAATGCTCATCATGTTAAGAGTCGCAGTAAATATTTTGCTGGGGAATACTAGTAAACAACAACAAGTTTTCCAGTAACATATTGACTAGAAAATCCCCGAGCCTTTAGTAGATGAAGAAAGTCACCATAATCCAGCCGCAGACCAGAGAACAAGACGATAACGAGGCAGCAAGGATAATAATATAGATAATTGGATGTCTTTGTGCATTCTAGAATAGAGTGGACCTCTCCTATGAAACAAATCCAAATGAAAAGAGAAACATGGTCTAAAGAATTATTGGGTCTTTTGTTAGAAGAATGCTATTGATCAAGCTATTTACACTACGTAAAATATTAATTGACCATCCAAAATGACCAGATGATGTCACACTAACACTGCTCAAAGCCCGAGATATAACTGCTACTCCATCTAATGAGAAAGACGCTTTCCAAACAATGTTTCAAAGAGTTTTAAAAGGAAACAGAGTCAAGATGATAATTTCGTGGAGAACTGATTGCAGACGGGAGAGGGAATTCATAAGGGGAGACGTACCCTCCCTTCGATGAAGTCTTGAGTCCCAATATTGACCACAGTACATCCAATTGCCTTGGCAGAGTTCAGGCATAATGTATGATTTTCATTCCTTTCCCATGGATTAAGCATTCTCTTCATATTTATTGCTCTCTCATCAATTGTTCCAGGCACGGCCACATTGATAAGCTTGCTGCAATAAAGAACAATATTGTTGACAATCTAGACCATGAGGCTTATAAACGATATGCACATGATTACAGAAACAGCAATAGTTGATACTAACCAGATAAGAACTCCGTCCTTGGCTACCTCAAAGAGATCGTTAGTAGAAAAATCAATAGGAAGGAAATTTTTCAAAAATTCATCTTCTGCAAGATAGTTGTTAATATGGGCAACATATGATGCCTTCTCGGATTCACTAATTGTGTGGAGCAGCGTAGAAGTTGGAGACTTTAGGAAAGCTGATGAATTCTTGGCGACATTTCCCATTCTTGCTGTGGCATGTGCTTGGAGTTTCAAATAAACCTGTCTCAAGTTCAACAAATTTTTGCACTCTTTAGATACATCCACTACTGACTCTTGACGTGTATGTTCTGAAAATCTCTAGAAACAGAGTGGAATAATTCAAACAAAATGACTGTGTACACCTACTCTAACTATCTAAAAAAGCAGAAAATGTAAAAAGATGTCAGTTTCCTTGTGCAAAGAGGAGAATTAGCTCCTGGAAATTAATGGTTCAGTTAAGTATATTATTCATTCACTTCTGTTACTTAAAGAAAATTTCTAAATTCTATATTCACAAGGAAGGAGTATTGTTTTGAATATACATGTCTGTTTATCCATGGATATGTCTATAAACTAATATTCCAGTGACATCAAAATCTTAAGTTTCTTTCTCTCACTAGGATTAGAGAGATTTTATCAAATGTATGAATTCCATTTATCATCTTTCTTTTTCAAACTGCTCTTTATTAGTTTCCGAATGTGATGGAAGTTGTGTTCTGGATTTTAGTAGAAGCATTTCTTATGCTACTCTTACAAGATAATTCTGCATACTCGAAATTATCAAAATCAAGTCCAAATTTCCTTCTCTTCTTAGTGATATTCCTGATAGCTCAAAGCTCCAATTAAGTACAAAAAGGACTATACAAGGAATGAGCTTATGAATCTTTTTTTTTTTTTTTTTTTTTTTTTGTTTTTTTATTCTAGAAAAATAACTGTGCTAGAAATAAGCTAAAAATTCAGTCTAGTGAATGAATTAAGAATATTGTTTCCTGATATGATCTCTCATTAGGCCGGTTTCCAGATCAAGTGTCTCCTTTTAAGAATGATCCAAACAACCACTTCAAAAAATGCCATCTGTGGATATGAATCTACTGCATCTAACAACATTTCAACTGCATGAGCGCGGAATATATACCCGAAGAAATAGTTCGAAATCAACTTCTTCATCCAAATATTTATAGGAATCTCTGAGAAACAACTCTCTCTCTTGCTCCGTAAGATTCTCTCCGACGTGTTTCAGTTTCGCCATTTGTGAAGGCAAGTCGGCGAGTGTCAGACCTCCGTTCTCTTTCTTCATCGTGTCAAACTGCCCAGAAATAAATAAAACGTAATCCTCAATAATGGAGATCCGCAGATAGAATTTCAAAAATGAAAAAGAAAAAAAATAGATATTGATCAGAGAAACCACTTACGTGAGATTTTAAACTCCGAAGCTCCACCTGAGTGAACTGATTTTGCAGCCACGGATCCGATACAAGTACACCTACATATCCAGCCATTCTTCAATTCTCTACTCACTAAAACTCTAGAGAGAGAGAGAGAGAGAGTTGAGATTTTTCTGTGAGTGGGAGAAGAAGAGTGAGAGGATTAATTGAGAATGGAGATTGAGAGGAAGAGGCTTAACACTAGAGTGAGTACACTGGGGACGGAGAAGGAGCTGTCAGTGTCTGTTCAAAACTGTTTCTTTAAAATTCAAGAAATTATGAGACGGTATTGTCCCTTTTGTTTTTATTTTATACTTAATTCAAATATAGTAGAGTACTGAATAATTAAACCCTCCAGTTTGTTTACGGTATTAATTAAACTATAATACTACTATTTGATATGGCTTACTAGTCAACAGGGAACGAGAAGAATGGGAAACTGTGGAGGAAAAGCATTAACTAACGGTCACTTTTTAATTTTGTGAACTCCGCCAAATGTGTTGGACGATATAATTACTGCCACATGACACTCACCCAAACCTGGGCCTTTACCTGTGACTTTAATATTTACCTCACTTGCTAAATTTAATACGATTTGCTTGCTATCAACACCACTAATACTTGGGACATATTCACATCAAAACAATGAAGTAACGGTCAATTCTACTTTATATACACTTGTATTGTTTGACCATAGGTAATTTATCACTTGACTTTATTAATGTGGCTTGACCCCCTTCCTCCTCTCATAAGTGTTAACTGTTGATATTTATTAAAGGTCGGTCCTAAATTTTAAGTTGTAAAACTTAATGGTCACAAATTCTTAGTCTAAAGATCCATTTCAGTATGTTTATGCATTGTTTGAGACTAGAGGAGGATACCGTAGTTAGCGAATTAAAGAAGTTACAGTTGTAATCTTCAAACGCACATAGCTTCAAAAGTGAAGGTACCCTCGTGGCATGTTTCTGAATTTTGCACTCTTTATTTAGTTTTCACCAAGTGACATAACTGAGATTCCAGGTCTAATTAATCCTCGATGGCAGGAGAATTATCATACTTCATTTGTTCTTTTTTCCTTCATGCACTCTCATACACAATCCATGAGCAGAAATTGCTCAAGTTGAGGAACACAATTTCCAGAACAAGTTTTAGGTAGAAAATAGTAAAGCTAAGTGAAAAATGTGACTCTCTATCTTAATTGGCCCAATTTCAGCACTTGATGTTCTTTCACAAATGACTTTTATCAGAACGTACGGTCCTTCTTGTCATTTCATACAAGAAAGATTCAAATTGTGAGCCCCACATATATAGATAACATATATAACGGCTCTTCTGATGCTTTCTTTGAAAACTAGAACGCCACTTTCCAGTAGAAGATTTTGAATTAAACCAAACGCGGTCATTTCACAAGGAACCAAACTTTAGCTGTCGTTCTCAACCCGCCAAGTCAAAATTTGGTATAATAAACCGATTCTAATCTAATTTAAACACTCTAATATTGGTAAATAATTTCTTCGTATTTCATCCTGAAAAAAACTAAAACATTAGCTCAAGCCACTTCTTAAATTTAACCTCTTGTAGATTTCTTCACTCTTATTCTATAGCTAATCATAATCTTATTAACAACTTACTTGGCCGATCAATAAAATACAGATGTGGCTTTTTGCTACTCCTACACAACTCTATATCACTATCAATATTATCTTCATTTGCATAGATTCCAGAACTACAACGCAAACTTATTTCTAATTTTATACACTGCCGGGGTAAAAATATTTACACCATTAACACTTAAACAGTAAGTGGGAAAAAATGTTGAAAAAGTAGCTGATCAAAATTTTAATGTCATTGAAATAAAGCTTAAAATTAATTTGAAAACGATAAATAAAGGATGCGTGAAGGATTAGGAGGGAAAAAACACAAACTAAAGCAACCTGCCATACTTTTCTAATTAATGAAAGATATGTGGCATTTACAAAAACACGACCACCTCACGTGGCCATTTCCAGTGCCTTTGTTCTAAAGGATGGAAAAGAGATGGGGAACAACTATTGGCATGGGACACTAAGATCAGGGGTATCTCTTTTTTTTTTATATATCAGCATCCCAAAAAAGCGCCACCACCTATAATTTCCTGCTACTCTTAAGTTTAACTACAATATGAATTGCAAATCATATTTACTTTTCAACCTGAAGGATTAACAGGTTCAAAGCCCTCGAGGCATGGACTACTCATCACTTCTCCCCACCCCTCGAGGCATCAACAGTAGCTCAGTTGTGATGTAGCTCGTACTCTCCCAATTTATGCATTATACAGGAGTCCACCAGGGGTTATGGTTGACAACAGGGGTTTACAAACCTAATCAGAAAATTGCATCAAACTGATTAAAAAAACCCGCCTAGGTTTGATTTGATTTGCTATGATATGATATTGAGTTAAAAAAAACAAAACCAAACCGACATATAAATATATAATTTTTATATATACTTTTAAGATTTTATATAGAATTTTTTTAAAAAAATATCTAAAATATTTGGGATTCTCTTAAGGGATATAATATTAAATAAAATATTAAGTGCTCCATATTTGTTAACCTTAAATAATAGGTTGTACGATCACTTCGTTATCAAATGTTACTGAAATGCGCCAATCTCTTTATTCTTCCATATTCATATGTCAATAATTCTTATATCTTTTTCAAATTTGAAGTGGTTATTATTATTTAGGTATCATATTAATTTTTAAGTTTAATTACTAAATTCGGTTAACCTTGAAAGTGTACATCAACGAAAAGTTATTGTCAGACGACTAAAAAAATAACTATCATGTACTACAAAGTAAAATCTCCCATAAGAATACTTATTAGATAATATGTTTGTCAATTTTTTAAACTTTTACTAAACATATATGCACTTCCCAAAAATTTAACAAAGTAACGAAAAACCCTCCAAAACAGAAACAATTCAAACCGATATAATTGGTTTGGTTTGGTTTGGTTTGGTTTTGACAGAAATTGAACCAACCCGGTCCATGTACACCCCTAGTTGACAAAATAAATGAAAATAACGTATAAGATTTTTTCAATAATGATGGCATTCAAACTAACTCCTCAGTGTATCTGTTATTTTTTACTAGGCACCAAGTAACTCTATCTCCAAAGTTTAGCCAGATCAAAAAAAACTGTTAGAATTCAAACATACTCAGCAACTGCTAAGACACTCCCTCGGCAAAATTCAGCACAAGATATCTTCTTTAAGCAACATAAAATATAACTATTAGGAAAAAGCAGAAGCATGGAAGAAAGAGGTTTTAATTTTTCAAATATCATTTGGGGCATATACAAAACTTGAATATTGGAGCATCGCTGTGTCTGGAGTGCGGAACAGGTTCTTGAAATGAGAATTGAAGGACAAGTAGGCCCAAACCACACATGGGTTTCCCCACACACTTTATCTTGCTTCAATTTTGTGATTCGATTGATCTTAAGAGTCCCGAATTATCATCATTGCTAGTGATTGGACATGGCTAAAAGTATGATTCTACCCATGTTTGGGTTTGTTGCTGTATGATTGAAAGATGGATTTGCATATCATACCTCCGAAAACATGCTGGCTCCTTATCTCGTAACTTTCCTTTTTCTCCTTTCCTCTTTTAACTTCTTGCCATAGTACTTCTGGGAAAATGTCTTAAAACTTGTAAAGCGCCTACATTTTGTATTCTTCTTTGGGCTGCTCCTGCCCTTCCCTCCCACCCCCCACCCCCCCAAAAAAAATTTACACATGGATTATGACAAATATTCAGACACTCAAGTTTTATGAAGCTTACTAGATATTTAGACAGGATAGATCGGCTTTCTTCTCTCAGTGTTCCTAGAAATTCGTGCAAGGAACAACTAGAATGCTATCTCTTGAAGTATTTGAAGTGTGTTCTGGTGAACCTGAAACCACAATTAAAAATTTAATAAGTTGCTGCTTCTCAAGAAACAACGTCAAAAACAATCAGCCGTTTAGCAACCTGTCATAGATAAGACTCCCTACTACCAAACTTCAGGAAGTCTACTCTCAAGTGTAATAAACTAAGAATCAAAAATTTAAAAGAAAGCCAAGTTATTGCACGATATACATATTCCAATGTTGATATACATGATTTACTGAACGAAGTTTTAACTTGGAGAACTCTCAAGTAAATTTCACCAGTAAAGGAGGAAATTTACGACCCTTCTACCTTAGAAAATGGATATGAAAGTCAACTAGCAAGGTAGACATATTGCAATCTAAATAAAATGCTACCGCACACAAAGGCAGAGATTAACAATAGCATACCCATTCAAGATGCTGTGCTGTGACTCCAGAGACATTTCCTCCATATATGCCACCTAACACCTAAAAAGCCCCAATAAGATGTGATTAGACATCATAACCGCCGCGGCATTTGCACAAATGGCCTATTTTTAAGCCACTATTTAAATTGTGTCGCCACCAACCCAGTGAGCTAAATTCGTCTGCAAAAAGAGAAGTTCATCCAACAACTTTTAGAGGCGAAATTTAGCCCACTGGGCTAATGGGAACAAAATTTAAACAGTGGCCTCAAAAAGGCTATACAGTGTAAATAATCCATAATTGCCTCATACTTCTCTTTCGTAAGACGCTTGGCAGAGAAATTTGTATCTGGAAACTGACTACCACATAGTAAATGTACTTTTTTTCATGACTAGCTCACCAGAAACCATAACCACCAACTCTACATCCTATAACAACCACCATATGCACTGGCAACTCTTACCTTAGAAACTGTCTCAAGAAACATGCCAGGGCGCACAGGCAATGGTTTACGCCCACTTACACTTGCCTGGGAGCAAAAGTAAAATTATCATAATGCAGACAATAATTTTCGTTGAAAAACTTTTGGATATCTTAAAAAGTAATGAGATCAACGCGAAACAGAATCTCACCCTTCCTGCAATTCCACCAGCATCACTAACTTCATCATCCGAACTTTCTGCACCTTCCTCTTTACCCAGCATCACATTTTTTATCATGTCACGTACAGTTTTTCCTGGTCTTAGGGAAACAAGTCTAGTTAAAAAGTTCACCTGCATGAACATAAAAAGCTAACATCAGAAAGAAAAGCACAAGCAGCAACACAAAGACCATCCAGGTAGTTCATTTCTCACAGATTAACTACATTTTAGGAAACCTCCTGGTCAGTTGACCAAATAAAAGACCGGATATCAAATGTTCAAGAACAAACCTCTGATTCAGGCAGTGTATTCAGGCCACGATCATTTCTTTCGTCAAGTATTCCACCTCCCATCATGTTCCTAGCTTCTTCTCTGATTAAAACTAATCTTGCTAGTAACTTCCTATCAGGTACAACAGGACGAGATTCCATTGTCTGTGGCAAAGGCAAACCAGTATTGTTTAGTGAAGCAATCCTTCTAATCTAATAATATTTGCAATCTGTATTAATCTGATAAATTACTTTTAGGGTTCAGAAAACACACTACATGATGTCACATATTTAAACTCAAGTACCATCAGTAACTTGCAATCTCAAAAAAGCGAAAAAATGCATATAGACAAGCATGCATGAAATAGTTATAATTTGGTTCGTATGGAACATCAGTGCTTCTTGAGCATGAAAGCTACAGATGAACATAAGAGTAAAAGGAATATCCGGACCAAATTATTACTCTGAAATATTGCATAAGAGGCGTGATTCCCAAATATCTCAATTTCTTTCTATAAGATGATGCATGGATGTTATATTTAAATTAGGAAAAGGGGTCAAAACTGATTCCGAAGAATGAAATGTATCACATGCATTGAATTTCGAAACACACAAAATAGAAGTCAAAAGGGAGTAGGACAGAAAAAGTATTTTGAGAAATACTACAGCCTTACAGCACGTAGTTGAGGAATTTTTTAAAACTATTGATGACCAACAATAATTTTAGATGGTTCGGACATGTGAAGAGGAGAGACGCAGATGCACCGGTGAGGAGGTGTGAGAGGTTGGCCCTGGAGGACCTAAGTAGAGGTAGAGGTAGGCCGAAGAAGTATTGAGGAGACGTGATTAGGCAATATATGGCGTTGCTTCAGAGCTCACTGAGGACATGACCAGGGATAGGAAGGTGTGGAGGTTGAGAATAAAGATAGAGGGTTAGAATAGGTAGCCTGTAGAGGACAAGATGCGGGAGGCGAGACTTAGATGGTTCGGACATATGAAGAGGAGAGACGCAGATGCACTAGTGAGGAGGTGAGGAGGTGTGAAAGGTTGGCCATAGAGGGCTTAAGGAGAGGTAAAAGGTAGGCCGAAGAAGTATTGGGGAGCGGTGATTAGGCAAGATATGGCGTTGCTTCAGCTCACTGAGGACATGACCAGGAATAGGAAGGTGTGGAGGTTAAGAATAAAGGTAAAGAGTTAGAATAGGTCGCTTAGCGTTGTCCTTGTCTGTAACAGCAATATCTTTAGCATATGAGTAAGCGTTACTTATGTATGTTCGTATTTCTTGATTTATGTGATTACTTGTTGTTGCTTTCGTTTTGGCCTTTTGATTACAATACTCAATTTTAGTTTTGTATCTTTGTATTTTTGGTTCGGTTTTATAATTAGTGTGATTGTTGCTGCCTTCCTTTCATCTTTCCTAAGCCGAGGGTCTTTCGGAAACAGCCCCTCTGCCTTCTTGAAGGTAGGGGTAAGGTCTACTTCTCCAGACGCCACTTGTAGGACACTGGGTCTATTGATGTTGTTGTATTAATGACCAACAACTCTTAAGTGCATGAATATAATCAGAATGACTTGGCAAAATCGAAGTCTAAACGACTTGATTTCTGGTCAAATAAACTTCACTGACGCAATTTGCAGGTTAGGTTACTAACGGGAAACAATGTACCTCATTCTTTGGATCTGTTAACTAAGAAGATTTTGTTAAGTCTTGAAATTACCACAAGTTTCCTTTTTTTCTGTATATTAATAAAAATAAATCTGCAACTGGAGAACAAAAAATAGACAATGAAGTATGCATCCGGCACAAGTGCCTTAAAAATTAACCAGCGGTAACACTATAAATTTTAAAACAAGTTGGCTGAGCATAGTTGTTTAACATCACTATGTGAAAATATTGACCTAACCATTTTTCCGCATGTTTTGCACATTGCATATTGCCTGATGGTCTCCACTATCAGCATGTTCCAACCCCTGTAAAAGTTTGTGGTTTCTAATAAGCTGTGTCCTAAGGGACCTGTAGCCGAATGAAACTGACACAGACAAACTATGTTGTAACCGAATGAAACTGACACAGACAAACTATGTACTTAGATCCCAACAGCTCAACTGTCTCCTGACTATGCATGTACATTGAGAGCCTACCTCCAGAATATCATCAGCCTGGTTAGCTATATCATTCAAATTTGCGCCAGGAAGATGAACTTTTGTGCCATTCTCATTTTGGAATACTCCACCACCGGCAGCTACTCGCCTCAGCAATTCATGCCGGCTTTCTTTTTGGGGGGTTCTACAGAGCAGGCCTACGACTTGAACCTAGAAAGCATATAAGTTCAACCCAATGTAAAAAAGAAAAACTAGAGCAACAATGCTGCTAATAATTTAGTCAATGATGATACTCACATGAGGGGGGCATTTCTTGGTAAGATGTGATAATACAGTCTCCTTAATCACCTCCAAGATTGATTTGCGCTAAAAGAAACATTCAGTTGTTAACATACCCGCCAAGAATATTGCTTGCATAAATGCAATACTCAGAGAAAATGAATGGATATGGACAGAGAACAAAAAGAAACACAAAACATAGCAGAAGACAAAATATGAGCAGATATACAGTTTGCTATATAAATCATACTTATAGTGTTCTTCCAACATGAAGGAGAATTGATTACATTAGAAGATTTCTTTTGTCCTTTAGATTCCTTGCTTATCGCTCTTCATTCCCAATAACTTTCGTTAATTTTTTTTTCAATTAAGAAGTAAATAGCTATACAATGAAAAGACCAAAGATGAGAGAAAACAACATATCATGCACCTAGGCCTACTAAGTTGTAGTAGGACTATCAGTATCAGTAATCTTCTGAATGAGACTCCTTTTACTTCACTACATCTTGAACCAGGCAAAAGCTAAAATGATGAGCATCAAGGACAACTATTTGCCTTTAATTGATCTCTAAAGCCAGCATACAAATTATCTTACCACACAGAAATGCACCAGATGGTTCAACGGTGTGAGAAGCATATAAAACTAACAAGTGAATTGCTCGTGGCAAAACGATGAAACGTGAGACCATAAATCACAGATACAGAGTATAAAACTATACTTCAACGAACAGCAATCCATAAGAAAAAATAATGAAAACAGATCAGGAACATATAAATAATACCTTGTCATCCTGGTCCTTTTCAGCAATTTGGATCATGTAATCAAGGGCCATCATGAACCCGGACTCCATTTCGTCAACTCTCTTCCCAATCACTCCTTGTGCAGCCAATTGCACTGCTACCTCCTCAGATGCTTCGTCCATCTTCATATCTTCCAACTGTATCATACATATTAAATGGATGAATAACTAATCCAGCTGACATACTGGACTAACTGTGTAACCAACTTGACTGAACTACATAGCCAGGTATCATGTCAAATACATATAACACTTATTTGATGCTTTTAGTTGTTCTTGGTTATTGACACCATAATGCACTTCCCAGTTATATCATGTTATTACTACTTTCATATTTCTACACCTACCAATTATCCGTTTGAACATCACCGTATAATTGCTAAATAGTGTAGGTGGAATAGGATTCGTTTCTAGGGATGCTAGCTATTAAGAATTAAGATGTGCCATTGCAATATCCTGTCATAGATGAAGAAGCTACTGAAGCTATTGGACCAGTCCAGGACATATTGCAAGATGGGCTATCAAGTGGACAAAGAGGTCTGCCAAGGAGGAGCAAAAGAGGTCGTGTACCAGCCCAAAGATTAGATGATTATGTTTGGGAGGCTGGCTAAGAGTCCTTGGTGTACAAGACATGATTAGGGATTGGGACCAGTACTAGCAGTAGTGCGCACAGAATAGGATAGGCAAGAGTTTGTTAGAATATTTCCCTTCCTCTGTCTGTGGCTCTATCCTCCCCCTATCCTTCTTTCTGTCATTGTTATTTCCCTTCCAGTTGTTTGTTGGTTTTCCCTCTTAATTTGTATTACATTTTCATCATCATAAATCACAGTTCCATTTTGTTTGCTCAGTCTGTTTGTTAGATCATAACATTTGGTGCTTTCATTGACTTTATCTACCATGGTAGATACTAAGCTTACTACCGGTTCATCATCTGAGGTAGTGTTGGACTCTCAAACGGCAAGCTCTCCGGCAGTGACAGAATTCCGTGTTGTGGTCGAGGATAACCAGCGGTTTATGAAGGAGATGTTCTCTCAATTCGCTAACCTTACAGCTAACTTCCGACCTTACGCCGGCGAAGTACCTCGGCAGCGTCCAACTGAGGGAGCGTTACCTCCACCTCATGCAGGGCAACATCATCCCACGTTTCGCCATAAACCAGCTCCAGTTGAGATAGGTCGTTTTGATGGAGAAAACCCAACGGCATGGGTTTTTCAGGCGGAGCGATATTTTGATTTTTACAACATTGTTGATGATGAAAAACTCACTATAGCTTCATTTTACCTTGATGGGGATGCCCGAGATTGGTACCGTTGGCTTCACCGTAACAATCAGTTGGTTAACTGGGACCATTTTGCAGACAAACTCCTCATCCGCTTCAAAAAGCGTATGGTTCTGGGTCCCACCGGTCGTTTATCAAAGCTGCTACAAACTTCGACGGTCGCCGATTTTGAGTCTCCTTTTGAAGCTTTGGCTACTGAAACGGTACCGTTGCCTGAGGAGTTTATGGTGGAATGCTTTTTGTCTACGGCCAGATATTCAGTCTATTGTTGTTTCGCACGAGCCCACTACTTCGGAATGGACCATTTCCTTGGCCCATACCCAGGAGCAACGGATAGCTTATGAGAAAGGCCCAATAACACCCTCACCCTCTTATACTCAGTATGCACCCAAAACCACTTATACAAAATCACCCCCGCTCTTGCCTACCCTACTGCACTTATTACCCGGGCTAGGTCTCCGTCTACGCGGCTCCCAATCAAACAGCTATCCTCTACCGAGATTCAACAGAAGCGTGAAAAGGGACTGTTTTATTGTGATGAACGTTACTCACCGGGTCATAAGTGCAAGACACCGCCCCATCTCCTTCTCCTTGATGAGGGGCCATATGATTCGATCGGAGCTCCGGACTCATTCATTCCGGATGATGTTTTGGCCGAGGAATTACAATGCTTGGAAGTCCAATCGCATTCTGCGACATCGTATCATGCTTTAGCAGGTGGAAATTCTCCAACCACTCTCCGTTTCAAGGGGTCCATTCATGGTTCACCTGGGCTGGTCCTTCTTGACGGGGGCAGTACCCACAATTTCATTCAACCTAGAGATGCACAATTTTTGAATCTCAAGATCGAGCCAACTCCTTGCTCCTCAGTGGTAGTTGGGAGTGGCCAGCGGCTCAAATGTGAAGGTGTAATTCGAGCTGTACCACTTTCTATCCAAGGTTGTAATTTGGTGCTACCTTCTATGGTGTTGATGTAGTGTTTGGGGTCTTTTGGCTTGCTACTTTAGGTCCTGTGATTACAGATTATAAGAGCAAGTATTTTGAGTTTTCTCTGGATGGGGTGCGTTATAGTTGGTCTGGGGATCCACCCCTTGATGTCCAGTATGTGCAACTACACACCATTAGGCGTTTGGCAGAGGTGGACGGGATTGCCTGTTATTATCGTCTTGAGTTGGTTAACCATCAGGAACCCGTGCAACCAACATATCCCAATGATCTTATGGCCGTGTTGAAGCAGTTTACCGAGGTATTTTGCAAACCCCATGGGTTACCACCTCCCCGACCCCACGATCACGCAATTTATTTGCAATCTCAGGCGGGTCCGGTGAACGTGAAGCCATATCGTTATCCCTACTTCCAAAAGCAGGTGATGGAGCAACTAGTCACGGATAAAGGAGGGAATTATTAGGACGAGCACCAGTCCTTTCTCTTCCCCGGTGTTGCTAGTCAAGAAGAAGGATGGCACATGGCGATTCTGTGTAGATTATCGCGCACTCAATGCCATTACTGTTAGGGACAGGTTCCCAATTCCGACAATAGACGAACTATTTGATGAACTTCATGGGGCTCGTTTTTTTTCAAAACTTGATCTATTGTCTGGCTACCACCAAATTCGGATTCGTCCTGAGGATGTGGCAAAAACTGCATTTAGAACGCATGAGGGGCACTACGAATTTTAAGTAATGCCTTTTGGATTGTCCAATGCCCCATCTACCTTTCAAGCAATTATGAACTCAATATTCCGGCCACATCTCCGGCGATTCGTGTTGGTTTTCTTTGACGACATCCTCATTTGCAGGCTCATGGGAATTGCATTTGGAACACTTAGCCACTGTCCTCCAGCTGCTCAAAAATCACAAACTCGTGGCCAAAGAGTCTAAGTGTCTCTTCGGGCAAAAAAAATCGATTATTTGGGCCATGTCATCTCAGAAAAAGGGCTCTCAGTGGATCCAACCAAGATACAAGCCATTTTACATTGGCCCATTCCACGGAATATCAAGGAGATTCGTAGTTTTTTGGGACTTGCCGGGTATTATCGAAGATTCATCCGGCAGTATGTATCTATTGCAAGCCCTTTGACAGACTTGCTGTGTAAGGAGCCTTTCAAATGGACTGAGTAGTTCCAAACAGCCTTTGACACACTTAAACAAGCCTTAGGCTCGACACCAGTTCTTGCTCTACCGGATTTTTCGATGGAGTTCCATATTGAGACTGATGCTTCCGGGTCTGGGATTGGGGCGGTATTATCCCAGGGAAACCACCCAATCGCGTATTACAGCCATAAACTATGCCCGAGGATGAGAAATGCTTCCACTTATCATCGCGAAATGTTTGCTATCACACAAGCAGTCAGCAAGTGGAGGCAATATTTGCTTGGACGGCGTTTTATTATCTACACGGACCAGCAAGCTTTAAAAATTCTTACTAACTAGGTGATACAGACGCCCGAACAACAGCAATGGCTTAGCAAGCTCGTGGGCTATGATTTCAAGATCCTCTACAAACCTAGGAAGCATAACATAGCAGCTCATGCTCTGTCTCGCGCCCCTGAAACTTCCTTGTTGGCCTTATCTGGACGTACCTTCGATATTGTTTCCAACTTGCAGCTCGCTAACCAATGCCATTCTGAATTATTGGATATACAAAAACAAATTCAGGAGGCTCCCGATTCTGTTACTGACTTTGTGTTTCGTGAAGGGTTGGTGTTATTCCGAGGGCGCTTGGTTATACCATCTGATTCTCCTCTACGATTACAGCTCCTAGAGGAGTTTCATTCCTCCCCTGTTGGAGGACATGCCGGTATATCTCGCACCTTCCATAGGCTCTCTACTAACTTCTTTTGGAAAGGGATGCGCAAGGATGTACAAACTTTTGTGTCTGCGTGCCAAGTATGCTAGCAAATGAAGGACTTATTTCGACAACCAGCGGGTCTATTGCAACCACTGCCGGTGCCGGATTTGGTTTTTGAGGAGATTACCATGGATTTCATAACATGCTTGCCTAGTTCAAAGGGTAAGGCTACCATTATGACAGTGGTAGATCGGCGATCCAAATATGCGCACTTTGTGGCACTCTCTTCCACTTTCACAGCGCAAACAGTAGCTGCAGCCTTTGTGGCAGAGATTATACGCCTTCAGGGACATCCTAAGGTTATTATAACTGATCGAGATCCACGATTCATGAACTCTTTTTGGAAGGAGATCCATAGACTTCAAGGCACAACTTTGTCAATGAGCACAGCGTACCATTCCCAAACTGATGGCCAATCCGAAGCTCTAAACAAGTGCGTCGAGCAATATTTAAGGTGCTTTGTGGCAAACAGCCCGCATGAATGGTTCCCTCTTTTACCTTGGGTCGAATACTGGTACAATACGGCACACCAAACTTCTGCTGGGATGACGCCTTTTCAGGCCCTATATGGTCGAGAGCCTCCAACTCTGGTTCGCTATGCTTTGGGGTCCAGCTCGAATGAGCTTATTGAGCAGTATATGTTGCAAAGGGATGCTGTGATGGATCTTTTAAAGCACAATCTCACCAAGGCTCAGCATAAAATGAAGAAATTCGCAGATAAGAAGCGCTCCATGGTCGAATTTATTGTTGGGGAATGGGCTTTTGTCAAGCTGAAATCATATAGACACAATTCCCTGAGATTGCAGAAACATCAGAAGTTGGGACGCCGATTATTTGGCCCGTTCAAGGTGATTAAACGAATTGGGGAAGTCGCCTAAAAATTGGATTTGCCAGAGGAAGCGAAGATACATCGAGTCTTTCACGTCTCAATGTTGCGCAAGTGCGTAGAAGTTCCTGATTATCAAGTTACCCCACTGCAGTTACACGACTCTCCACTGACGAACCTTGAGGACAAGGTTCAATCGGAAGATGGGGGTATTGTCATAGATGAAGAAGCTATTGAGACATATTGCAAGATGGGCTATTAAGTGGACAAAGAGGTCTGCCAAGGAGGAGCAAAAGAGGTCGTGTACCAGCCCAAAGATTAGATGATTATGTTTGGGAGGCTGGCTAAGAGTCCTTGGTGTACAAGGTATGATTAGGAATTGGGACCAGTACTAGCAGTAGTGCGCACAGAATAGGATAGGCAAGAGTTTGTTAGAATATTTCCCTTCCTCTTTCTGTGGCTCTTTCCTCCCCCTATCCTTCTTTCTGTCATTGTTATTTCCCTTCAAGTTGTTTGTTGGTTTTTCCTCTTAATTTGTATTACATTTTCATCGTCAGAAATCACAGTTCCATTTTGTTTGCTCAGTCTGTTTGTTAGATCATAACAATCCACACCCTTCAGATGACAATACAGAGACTTCAGATTATTCCTAAAGGCAGCAGATATTAACGCACATTCACATGGATTGCGAAATCCTATTACTTCGGATTTTTAACATCTTTAACAATTCAACACTACCAAATTCGATGAACAGAGTTTCCAGGGTTTCCACTACCACTAATTTTAATCCATTTTCCTATCAACAGTGTTAGGGTTTAAGTTTTCCAGGAATCAACACTACTGAAGATTTCTTAGTCATTAAAAGTTATATACCACCGCAACGGAAGAAAAAAGGAAAAACGTTAGTATACAATAAAGGGCAACGTACTAGCTTGGCCATTTCTTCAAGGACAGAGGTAACTTGTTCACCGCCTTTAAGCAGAGCGTCGTACTGAGAACTATCCCAATTGCTATTTTCAGGTTCACGACTTTTATCACTTCCATTTTGAGCTCCAAATTCCTCCGCCAAAAATCCTGCGCCGACCTCGTAACTCGTGCATAGTGCCGAGAGGTTTAGTCTGCTGAATGGCTTCAGCTGCAATGAGTACTGATTATGGATGGAGGGTTGAAGAAAATGACATGCTGGTGGAGTCGAGTAAAGAGATGGAATTGCAGGACCAGCCCCAGAAAAGATGCTAGGAATTGACAGAAACGCCATGGATAAGAATTTTGGTTGGGGGGGGGGGGGNCCGTCTGTGGGAATCGAACCCACGACCACATGGTTAAAAGCCATGCGCTCTACCAGCTGAGCTAAGACGGCAAATGTCAGGAATGTTTTCATAATTATAAATCAACATACAAATTCCCGTAGAGAATTCAGAAAAGTTGACCGCTTACCTAAAAGTCGAGGAAAGGAAAATATTGCTTGGCTATAAATGTGTAAATTGTATTTCAAATTTATGATTATTATTCCTACATGAATTATAGGTATAATTTACACGTCGATTTAACTATATACAAATAATGCATTACTAGGTTTAACTATATGCAGAAGGGCTGAACATTATAGATCTACATATTTGGAATAATGCCACAATTTGCAAACTACTTTTGGGTTGTAGATGAAAAGAAAGATGCTTTACGAATCCAATGGGTGCACAGTTCCTATATTGTGGTATATTCCGCTATATGTTTATTTATGATTATGGTCGTGTACTTTGTGTGTTTCTTATTGATATACCTGTGTTTGTTGATTGTGAGCATTGTGGCTCGATGGGTATTCCATGCAGATCGGTATGTCTGGATCGGGCTCCGTGATGCAGCGAAGTTATGTTAGGATATGATTCTTTGAGCTTATTTCATGTGTTTTGCTTCTCCTATGTGGGATGGCAACATAGCATTGTGCCTTGACGGTTGTATATGCGGATCTTGTTGGGTAGTTCTCTTATTTGGTTCTCCTCGCATCTTTGGTTATATTCGAGTTGTTGCGTGTTGGGTGTGAATTGAATCATATGCGACTCTAAGTGGCATTTATTGTGGCTTGTCGGCCGAGCGGCTTGTATTGGGTGAAATGAGGTTATTTGGACCTGGAATTAGCGCAATCGATTTTGTATAAAATATGTTGGAGGGAGAATGTCATTAGTCAGCTCAAAATTCGGGCGAGAGGACTTTATGACTTGTTGTTGGTTGAGCGGTTATGAGTTTTTATATGTTTCTTACATCATTAGCAGTATATTGTGAAGGTTTGGGACAAGGTTTATTTGATATTTGTTATTCGTACAGGATTGGGTATTAAGCAGCTATTACAATCTGAAAATATTACTATGAGTACATGAGTTATGTGGTACATCATGTGATTATATCTTGGAATATGGTTATGGCTTGATGCAGCTTGTTAAGAGTTAGGGAAGCGAGAATCATGTCTCATAGGGAAATTCGGATGTTGGAGATTGGGTTCTAAGGTTTATGGACTAATGTTGAAGAAAGAATCTTCAGTTAGGTTTTGTTGACGGGCATATATAGATTGAGATGGAGTGAGATCACCCATGGTTATGTGTATGGTAATTTTATACGGTGATTTGATGACTTTGGAATGACTCTTGGAACGTTCGAGGACGAACATATATTTAAGTGGGGGAGAATGTAACGATTCGACCAGTCATTTTGAGCACTAATATTATGTTTGGTTGTTTGAGATATTGAGTAGCTTCATATGATATACTACAACTTGTGTACATGATTAGTTTGATTTTCAGGAAGTATGGGATTGATTCAGAAGAGTAATTCTCAATTTAGAAGTTTTAAATTGGATAGTTGACGAAGGTTTGACTTATGAGTAATCGGATTTGTATTTTGATGGTTACAATAGGTTCGTATGGTGATTTGGACTTAAGTATATGTCCAGATTTGGATTTGAATGTTCCTAAGTTGATTTGGCCTATTTGGCGAAAGTTAGAAATTTGAAGGGTTAGGAATTTCATAAGTTTGACGGGGAATTGACTTTGATGGTATCGGGTTTGAATTATTATTCCGAGTTGTAATAGGTTCATTTTATTATTTGGGACTTGTATGCAAAGTTTGGTTGCGATCCAAAGTGTCTAAGACTGATTCGGACACTTGAGTTACATACTAGTTAAGTATAAGAATTTGAGTTAACCACGGTCAAATAGTGGACTTAACGATCTTTGAATCATGATATGAAAGTTCCAACAAGCTTGTATGATTATTTTGGACTTGTCTTCAACTTTTGGTTGGATTTCGGTGAGTTTCGGATAGATTTTGGTTGTGTTGTGCTCGTAGTTGGTGTTTTATCGTCGTTTCCTTAAGCATCATAAATGGTACCATATTAAACAAATGATCTCTAAATTCTGTTTTTATTAAACCATTAGGTTTGTATCGTAATTACGGAACCATAGTAAAAAGAATCATTAAATTCGAATAACATATGAAAGAGTTATGTCCATTTTAGTATCAGAAGGATATGTGGTGTTGGTTCTCCGAGATGGTAAGTAGGGTCCGCACCCACGGGGAAAAAGGTCCACAGGTACATAAATGACACCTGGAAGACAACATGTGCGAGTTTTTGGGCGCGAAAGCGGAAATCATTGTGTATATCAGATTGTGTTCATTTAGTATTTGAGCATATCTTGAGTTCTAGAGCTCCGTTTGGGGTAATTTTCATGGCGTTCTTCTTATTTTGACATGGGGATCAATAGCTAACCTCAATTTTTATATTTATAACATGACTACACTCATTTATTTGTGAATTAGTCGATATTTTGGTTAGAGATTTTGGGGTTTATTCACTAACATTTAAGAGGATAACATTATGGATTTAGAGGTCGATTTAAAGTCGGATTTGGATGAAACGTGCATATTTGGACTCGTATTGAAATGAGTGATCGGAATTTGTGACTTTTATCGGGTTCCAAGAGGCGAGCTTGGGTTGACTTTGAGTATTTGATTAAAGATTTGACCGTTATCGTTTGGATTTTTTTCATATGGCATTATTTGAAGATATTTAGTTCTTTTTTGCTAGATTCGAACTGTTTGGAGGTCGATTTGTGCGTGAATGCATTTTTAGAATATTGATTTGGCTTGTTTTAGGTAAGTATCTTGTCTAATCTTGCCGAAGGAATAACCCTTAGGATATGACTTTGTTTGTCTAATTGAAATGTGTGAGAAGCGATGTGTATGTGAGGTGTCGAGCGTATATACGGGTGCTATGTATGATTCTTGACCGGAGTAGTCTTTAGGATATACCGTGCCTTGATTTGGATATTGTGCTTCTTGCCATCATGCTTTATATTTGTATATGTGAACTCCGTGAATCATGGTAGAGACCATGTGTAGGTGTTAATTTCCTGTTGGGCATGATATTTATTATTGTATGGCGTATCCGCCTAATTTGAGTTGTAGTTGTATACTCTCACATGCATACACCTCAGCATGCTATCTTTTTCAGTTAATGAGTAGGTGATTTGATACCCATTATTCATATACATATATTCTTATATATGCCTTTTGTGTGATGATCCATGCGGTATTATGATTATGGCACGTGAGTTGTCTGTGCAACACGTGAGTTGTCTGTGCAGCGTGTGGATAAGGATCCATCCCTCTAGGATCACCCTCTCATGTTTCTCTCTTGATAGTGCACACGCAGGTTGTAAGAAACCGACATGTTTTTGGTTGATGTGGATCTTGGTAAAGTTGATCATTAGTTGGACTTTGCATATATTCTCTATTTGCAAACTCTTTGGGTGTATATATGATTTTTGTGCATATCTTCTTTATATACTAGCTCCGAAATGTATAAATGTCATTACGCATATATTCTCTATATGTTATCTTACTTGATGAGATGTGACATGGTACATATCTTTCTATATGTGAACCCGTGTGACTTGACTTGTTTAATCACGCATATCTTCTTTATATGCACTTGTTGAAGGATTAATTGTTATTTCATGCATATTTTCTTTATATGCAACTGTTGAAGGATTATCTAGTATTTCACGCATATCCTCTCTATATGTAACTGTGAAAGGATTATTTGATACTTATGTATATCTTCGTAATGTTTTTGGACGCATATCTTCTATGTATGCCTCTATTAAAACGGAAGAGTATTTGGGCATATTCTCTCTATGCAATTATTGATGTGTTATTTGTTATCCGAAGCATACCTTCTTTACATGTTGAATTGTTAAGAGGTTTGCCCACATCTTCTCTATGTGCACTATGTGACACATGTGTGTCTTGTTTATACTTCGCTACTGTTGTTGGGTACACATATATGTTATTAAGATGTGTAGGTTATACATATATATAGTGAGTGTCCTTTACCTGAGACCTCATCACTACTTCACCGAAGTTAGTCAGGATACTTTGTTACACTCCATATTTTTGTACGTGAAAGTACGCCGTAAGTCAATTGAGCTCGAAAATGAGATCCTCTTTGAAAGTATATAAAGTGATTTAATGTTGTTACACCCCGTACTTCAAACGTCACTGTCATTAGTGGATTATCTAATGTAAATTCAAAAGGGATGAAATCCTTCTACAAGGATAAGAAAGGTTTACCGAAGTCTTAAGTAAGTTAAGATGAATATGAGACTTTTTAATTATGATTTAAATGAGTTTAAAGTCATTATATAACTATATATGATGTTTGGATATGAAGTATAAACTTTGGGAAAAATCGGATTTAAGTTGCGGAAAAACCGACTAAGGATTTGCCTTGTAATTAAGCGTTTTGAGCAATATATTTCATGTGTTATATGATGTATTTTTGGGACATATCATATACAAAAATGAAGGTCTTGGAACCTAGTTTTCAATGATACAAACCATTTATTCATACGATATTGGGATAGATAAATATGAATTTTTAAAGTAGGATTGCCAAGTCACGTCGCCGCACTTCGGAGAAACTGGCAGGTTTATAGGCCAGGTTGCAAGGTAGTTTTCTCCCAATCTATTGAGATTTACAAGGAGATCTTTATACGTAATCAAATCCCCATGTTTCTAGTTTCTAACACTGAAAACTGTTTGTCAATACGATATCAAAGTAGAGAGATACTCAAGCTGTCAAGCAGACAGCTTACCTGCTTGGAGAATTGAGGCGGTGGGCTTATAATTGGTCTTATCCCCTTATATTTCTTCAAAAACACAGAGATTACTTACCCCAAAACACTTTCAAGCTCTCCAAGAACCGGTCCAAGATCCCAAGAACCAAACTCAAGGTAAATCAACTCAAATCATCATCAAAGGTATTAAAGACTACAAGAGAATGCTTCCATGATGTTGTGGTGTGATTGAGGGCTATTGTGATCTAAGTTGAGATATGGTTTCGAGTTGTAGCTGTTGTCCAAGGTATGTATAACATCTTCTTGATTGTGCCTAAGGTTAATCATGCGTTGGTTGTGTTGTTTGAGTGAAAAATCATAAGATAGCACTTGAAAGAACATGAGATATAGTTGTCTTTTTGGTTGGACTGTTTGTGGCTAAATATATGATTTGTGGTGGATGGAAATTGTGAGAAACAATTTGATAATGTTTTGGATGCTGTTGTTAAGCTTTTCTAGGTGTTAATTAAGTTGATTGAAGAAGAAAAGATGAAAAACAAGTGATTGACGATAAAAATTAAGGTGCTAGACGTATGAGGCTGTTATGGAAGGCATTTTGTGGATGTTTTAAACTAGAAATAATATGGTACATATAAGTATGATGTTTTGAAGGTTGTAAACTAATTTATGAAATAAGAGTTGGATTCAATTTATATCTTATTATAAGTAAGGTACCGGGTGCCCGTCGTGGCCCTTCGATTTGGGTTGTGACAAAAGTGGTATATAAGAAAGATATGTTATGTCGGTACTCGGTTGAGTAAGATAACGGGTGCCCGGCGTGGCCTTTTGGTTTGGGTTGTGACAAAAGTGGTATATAAGAAAGATATGTTACGTTGGTACTCGGTTGAGTAAGGTACCGAGTGCCCGCTGTGGCCCTTCGATTTGGGCCTTGACATACTTACTGAGTATACGGGGTCGGTTGTACTCATACAACACTTCTAAACCTCGCGTGCAGATCTTGGAGCTGAGCTATTGTGGATGATGGAAGCTGGATTGAAGATGTACCTGCTTTCCAGTTATAGCTACCACTTGTCATTGTTAGCTTTGGATTCATACTCTGTTCATGTATATTCCAAACATATGTTATATTTATTTTTGTACGAGCTTTATAAATATAAATCTTAGTGTCTCATGAATGGTACTACCAATCTATGAGAAAATTATATGGAATTCAACTGAGTTATTGTATTCATTTCTTGGCTTATCCAGCGAGTCGGGTTAGGCGGCATCACGACTTTGTGGAAATATTGGGTCGTGACAGACATGTGTCTCTTTCTTACTTTTGTTCTTCATATAGGATTGCTTGCCATTCTCATCGAAGAGTTTAGTGAGATCCTTGTTTGAGAAGTTAGTCAACTTTATTTTGAAGAATTCTACAATTTGTGGTGTTATGGTCGCGATCATTATGGAATTCCTACTAGAATCCTGGATCCACTTACTTGGATCTGTTATCATTTCTTTGGGACGACATACTCTGTTTCCCATATCTTTGAGTACCTCTACTAATTTGGACACATTAATGTTACAGTTGTAGTCGACTAGCTTTGGCCGAGAATGATAATCACTAATGTTTGATGTTTCTGGTTCTTAATCTGCTCGATATGACATCGTATTTTTCCTTTGTTCAAAATTTCTGCTATCTCGATTTGGCCTTTGTCTCTGATGCTTTCCTAGCACAAGGTGTCCAAAATAAGACTCATACTAGATCCTAGAGTCTTTGTGTGTGGAATCTTCTCATCTACTTCCAGCCTTTGACCATACTCCCTTGTCTATTTTCTGTTAAACCTAGAATAAGGGAGTATACTCTTCTTTTTGAAATTTTAGTACTATACCTAAGGTAAACATCGGTCCATGTCTTGGGTGGAGATTCTCGAAGACTATTTTTTAGTATCATTGTGGCTTTCAATCTTTTTTCATTCAAGTTCCTTGTAAAGGCTATAACCTCCAATTATTTGGTACAATAGGGAGTAGCATCATTCCTTCTGAAACCGATCTATAAAGTCTCCAAGAAATTCCATGCCTTTTGTTGGATTTTAAAAATGTCCTTCATGTATTTCTCCACCTTCTATGCTCCAGAGTGCACTTTGATAAATGCATCCGCGACTTCGACAAATAAACTAATTGAATTTTTAGGTAAATGAGATTACCATGTAAAAGATCATTTGGTTAGGATCTCCCTGAACTTTTTGACTAGAACATATTCAATTATCTATTTTGTGAGATCATTCCCCTTGATTTCGGTTTTGCATATCTTGACATGGTTACGCAGATCCGAAGTTCCGTCATACTCGGGAATATCGAGGATCTTAAATTTTTTTGGAATTGGCAGCGAGGCAGCTCTCAACTTCCGTAGCTATTGAGAGTACTCATTCATATCAATTCCCTTAATAATAATGGGTGTAGCTCCTAGAATTTGTTTAACCCTCTTATTCTGTTCTTTGACCGGTTGTTGCAAGATTATAATCAAAATTTATAATTGGGAGCTTTTGATTATACCTGAGCCTCCAGCTTCGGTGTCATATGGAAGTCCTTCTGTCCCTGTATTCCTCAATTTGGAGTCGGGGGTTTATGTGTCTTGTGCTCTCGGTGGTATGGTTGGTGTTGCGGCTATTGCACCACCCGTTAGAACCCTTAACCTCCCTGATTTGAGCATTGAACTGCTATTATTGAGTCATAAAACTTTTCACTGTTTCCTCTAACCCAAGTCATTCGTCGCCCATGCTAGTAGATCTTGCTGGGGAATTTTCCCTTGAACGGGATGGTGAAGTTCCGAGAGTCTGATCATTTGGGAGTCATGTATCTTCGCTTTGATCATCTAGCTAAGTAGATGGGTCTACTGGCTGGTTATCGACTCCAATATGGTATTTTTAAAATAAATATCAACGAGTAAGAATAACAGAAAAATTGGAATAATGGATGAAACTTTAGATCAAATGCTCAATTGATAGGGCCTCATAATATGCGCCAAACTATCTAACCTAAAAATTGATTTAGAACAGATAAATAAATTTATATTATCTCTAGCAATCAGAATAGTATAAAGTAATTGCGTGAAATAATAAGTGATAAAGGTAATTAGAACAAAATTAAGGAGCGTAAGAGAGAAATTCTTATCGAATAGAATGTTGTACCTCAATGTAACTATACAAGATTACGATACAATCTTTAAGAACAACAATCAGTAAGGTATTGTGTCTGCGTTATCTAGGATTTGTGTTATGAGTGCATAAGGTAGATATTTATTGCGTATTTAGGATATAGTATTCCGAATCTCCAGATTGTGTACATGGCCAATATGAGGAAGATTCTTACTAGGCATAACTGTGAGGACATAGCAGACGGAGATCGTAATCTTGGGAAGATCTCACGTATCCCGGAGTTCGACAGCGTAGGTGACAAGATTTCGTGGATATGCACTTGAACCCCTTTCCGGTTACTCTCTTTCTGAATTCGAATGTATAATTCTGGTCGTGGTTCTTCAACTCTTCTGGCTTTAGCTTCCGTGCTTTCAGGTACTATACCATTCCCACTATGTGTCATTGCATAGAAGAGCCCCGTGTCGTTTACCAGTACAGAGTGAAAGAAAGCTGGATTTTTGTAAAAATTTCACGTGCAGACATACATGTGTGTGTGGTATTTGGTAGTATCAAACTCTTCATATGCGGGGTTACTGTCGAAAATCAACTACAAAGGACGAAGGTACACAAAAATTATTTGTCATATAAATAACCCCTAAATAAATAATTTTATGCATAACCATTTGTGATGTTTTATACGTCAAAACCACACAAGAGGGAGATGGGGGTGATTTGTGTGGTGTCCAATTTTCGAGTGCTGTCGTTATAAAAGGACCTGGTTCTTCTATGTGTTCCAACTCGTACTGTTTCAGAATAATAAATGTAGAAAATTGAAGAACACAAATTTTTACGTGGAAAACACCTGGCTCAAAAGGTGAAAAATCACGACCTACTACTCAGTATGATTTTCTCCAAACACTTCACTACAACAATGATCCAAACATCATTTACAAAATAAACTCTTTTGTAAACCTAAGGATTAACTCTAACCCTTTGTGGAAAACTAGCATCTAGATATTTACGACAAACTTCAAGTTAACTATAACTTGAACACTCAATACCTATTACAATTGCTTCTAGATAAAGTTGAAAGGTACAATTTATAATCACCTACTACAAATAAACTAGACTAAAAGACAACAGATGGAACCGATTCTTCTAGCTGGTTCAAGTAGCTCCAGGTACGCACTCTCCAATTTGGCTCGAACTGCTTACAAAATTTCTTCACGAATTTTGCTCTCAATTCCTGATAAATTTCTATTTTTGTGCGTCTATATACAATAAGAACAATCTGCAATTTATAGGAGTTAGTAGATAAGAAATTAACTAGAATCCTAATGCAACTCTTCCTTGGTAGAAGAGTTCTAGTCAAACTCAACTCCTAAATTCTTCCTTATCTTAGATTCTGTTCTTATTGAATAAGGAGTCCTTCTCCAATTTCGTTTTGCAATCTTTTCGATCAGAAGATATCTCAATTTTACCAGAATACATTTATCACATGCATGTCTGGTTTATGTCACATATGATGGACCTGGTCATCTCTGAGTTCCTTTGTCAATCTTCAAAATTATTTTCTTTCTTGGGCCAACAATTTGGCTTGTGAAAGAAGCATGCTAGAGTGCAGCAAGGACGCAACGCAGTGTCCAACCAAGCATTTAGCAAGGCATTTTCTACATGAGCAGAACAAGGACATATATGGTATTTGGAAAGAAGTTGATTTTCTAAAAAGTCGCAAATTATTTTCTGCCAAGGAAATTTGCATGCACGCTGATTTTTTCAAACATACGACCCAGTAACATTGCTGACATGTGATATACCCTTTTCTGTACCCGAATCACCAAAAGGCTTAAAAGCAAATTAAGCGATGGCCGTTGCGTAAAATGACAAAAAGAAATCACTACATTCATTAAGGGGTCGTTTGGTAGGGTGCATAAGAATAATGCTGAATATGGTGTATTAATAATGCTGATATTAGTTATGTTGGTATTAATTATGCTGACATATTTCTTATTCATTTTGTGGTTTGATGTATTAAAGCATTGCACAATTTCTAAAAAAATTATTTGTTTACAAAAATACCCTAAAAACCAGTCCATCACTTTAACTTTTTAAAAAGAAACATATGTTGAGAAATATTTTTGTATGAAAAAGTTTAAAAAAAATATTTGATTTGTCTATCTATATTGTAATATAGAACTAAATATTTATTTATAAAAAATAAATATGCTAAGTATTTATTTATTTACTAGAGATATAATTTTATTTCTCACTATTTGGATTATTTTAAACTTGCATTAATATAATAACTAACATATTTTAATCAAACATAAATTTTGAAGGATAATTTTATCTTTAATTAAGCTAATACATGCATTAAACCCACTGCATTGCTAATACCATAACTTTTTGTGCATTAGTTATGCATATGATAATACCAAATATGATGTATAACTAATGCACATAATTCAAATATTTATCAAATAAAATATTATTAATACATAAAGCTAATGAATATATTATTTTATCTAATGCATCCTACCAAACGAGCCTACGTGTTTCTTCATTTAATCCTTTTCAGCAACCAATTTCAAAAAGGGGCAATGGCAAATGCTAATATGTTTGTAAACCAAAGGTGAAACTTGTTGAAGAAAATTATTTTAATTCCCACTTTACCCTTGTAAATCGCACAAACGATTCTTCGCTTCCTATATATGCCCCACCACACCTGCACAATAATCCACTTCTCATTTGCATTTAGTATTTCCTCTCTCTTGTTTCGACTGTTCTTCTTAGCTTTCTCTCTCTTAGGGTTTTCTGTTTCAATGGCGGAAGAAGTTCAAAATGGAGGTACCGAGAACGGAGCAGCAAAGGCTGTGACTGTCACCTTCACGGCGATGAAGCCTCAGCTGATTGTGGAGGCACCTAAGGCTGGAGATGCCGTACAGTTCTACAAGGCCGCGTTTGGTGCTGAGGAAGTGAACCGTGTGAATCATCCGAAAAGGAAGGCCGAGCAGGAGCTTCCTCTCATCCTCTCAGCTGAACTCAAACTCGGTTCCACTACTTTCCTTGTTTCCGATTCCGACCTCATTGATGACTCTTCTGCTCCGTACGTTTTTTCGACTTTTACTTTTCTCTTTGCATGTTTATGGCTTGCTCTTTGTTTCATTTCTAGATCTGCGCTATACGATGCGATACATTTTTTTTGTTATTTTTGTGTGTTTACGATCTACAATTTTTGAGATAGTGCTATAAATTTTATGGTTCCGTCGTTTGTTGCTTGAAAAGCTCTACGTTCAACAAAATATTTAACTCTACTTTGTTTGCTGCTTTGTTTAAGCTTTTTTCTGTTATCTGATTTTCTTTAGGCTAAATATTTGTCAACTGTGTATTATTAAAAGCATGACGTGTTATTAATTACTTATGTATATAAAAAGCTGGGTAATACTATTACTATAAATTATAAATTTAATGAAAATACTTTTTAAAATCTAATATAAATTTTTAATTTACAAAATAGAAAATCTTTTTTGACTTATTAAATTGTAATAGTGCTGTACAATTATACAATGAAACTGAGAATATCATTTTCCTTTCTTTTTGTTTTATCCTTTGATTAGTCTCGTTATTTTGGTCTGATTTCGTAGTCGTATTCCCCGTGTACTTTTCTTCTCTAGCTTAAGTTGTTCTAGACTTCTAGATTGATTTTTTCAACGCGCTATGGTCTTTAGTTAATGGATTTTATCTATGGTAGGGCCTATTTCTATGACAATCTCGTAAAGTTTTTCTCCGATCATTACTTGATACTTTTCTGCTTTTCGGTCTGTGATTATTGAATTCACGTGATCTGTATATGCTTTGCCATTTCATCCAGTGTATGCCCATGTTTTTCCATTTCAGTAACTTATGGTATCTGTATTTTAAGAAAATTTGGATTTAAAATTCAAAGACAATCATTCTGAAGGCACTTTAAAATTTTTGAAATCTCATCATATAACCCCATTTAATATGCAGTTTTCTTATGGAGTTTGATCTTTTATAGCTGAAATGAAGTGCATTTGTATAGCTCTCACACAGTAATGGAAAAATATTATTTATTATGCTGTTTTGCCGATTTCTTGTGCTAGTTGTGACAGTGTCCTTATTTTTGTGCAGTGTCAAGACTGCAAGTGGATGCGTTTTTTGCTTGGAGACAGAGGATGTGGAAGCTGCTGTGGCCAAGGCCGTGACTGCCGGGGCTGTCTCTGAGGGTGAAATAGCCGAGGGTGATGGGGCTTGTTGTGGTGGACGCGTTGGCAAGCTGAAGGATCCCTATGGCAATGTCTGGCTCATCTGCTCTCCCAGCAAGAAGTGCGAGTGATATTGGATATCAGTAGTTCAGTACTTTTGTTAGGGTCAGCTTGTTGGGGAATCCGGTTCTTTTGCTATTAGGAGGTAAAAGAAACTTTTATGTCGCTGTTAAGCGTGGATGGATTAGGTTAATTAGTCAGGTTTAGGTTGACATAATCTGTTGCTTTTGAACGGTGAAAATGTTGGACACCATTAAACTCTGACAGCTGTCTTCTATTGGCATATAATTACAAGTATGTTCTGAATATTGACCTTATCTGGTCTGCTTTTTATCTTATGATAATCAGCCTTTTTAAAATACTGGGTTCTCGCAATTTCGCCTTGAAAAACTGAATAAGCGAGAGGTATTATTATCAACTGTCAGCCACTGTAGTTGGTCTTTACTTGGTGGGGCAACGCGAATCAGATGCTGGTGTAGCGATTTTATTGCACGTTCCTCGTTTGAAGATAATGTCGTTCTTTTAGAACGTTATCTTTTCATCTTTGATTATAATAATAATAATAATAATATTAAGAACTGTGTGAAAGCCTTTAACAAATGAAATGTTTCCTTGGTCGTAGCAGCTAGGCATGGGTCAGTGGTTAATTAACAGGTGGCTGTTGGTGACTAGGTGGCCATATCTCTAGTATGGCAGGTATTACATGCGGACACGCGTCCTAAAAGCGTACGAATAAAAGACCATTTAAAATACTGTATATAGGCGAAGTTACCCTTTTGGCGATTGAGTGTATTTCGAGTTGTAATCTTTCACTGGTAAATTTTTAATCTGGAGAAAGATTTATTGTTAGCTTTATTATTTCTTCTATTATATATAGTCAAAATGTCAAATACTACTGTTCCCAAGTTTTTCGCACGGCATAAGATGCACTTCGTACTTGTTCTGAAAAAATCAGCTTCATATTCAATTCTTACGGATGTCATACTACCACCTTATCCTTATTTCAAGCGAGATTAATACCTTCTTTAAAAGTGAGGTGGCAGAGAAACTAATTTCACCTTACTCAAAGCACGGGGAGGCTGAAAAAACGTAAAAGGCTACTTAAATTTTACAGATGTTATTGTTCCGCTGGTTGTTACATTTAATTACACTTAATTAGTGTAATACTAACCCTTTTTATTTTTCCCGTTTTTCTTTTCTTCTCTTTCCTCTTTCCTTTTCTTCTTTCTCTTTCCTCCATTATCACAAGAGAGCAGCACCATATAATCATAATCGTAACAGAACAAAAATTAAAGATTGGTAGCACTTTCTCCACCTATTTTATCACCTCCTCCACCCTCCAATTGTTCTTCACAACTTGGCTGGAGCAAACATTTATCAAGGCGGAAACGAAAATCCGGCACTTTATTGGATCTTTCTTAGCTTCCTCTTTCTTTGCGATTGTGCTCTTCTGTACATTAACTTCACTTTATATTTTGGCAGAATGACCTAAATGACACGTATACTTGTCCCACTTTGTCATGCCGGTCCTCCACTTCATTTGTTTTTATTCAGGAACTTTAACTTGATCAAAGCCAATTATTAATACCCCTCTGACCGTTGACCAAGTACATTATGATGAGTTAGGAACAAACTCATTTTAAATCTACTCCATCGTGCGATTCTTGTTATCTCTAATACAAATTGAACTCTTCTATTCTCTCGCAGATGGCGAGAACACGCGCTTCCTCTTCCGTTGACCAACAATCAGGTCCTCCAGCAGCAATAGCTCCTACGAGGGGCAGAGGCCGAGGCCATATCAGAGGCCGAGGCAGGGGCAGGACTCAGCCCATTGCTCAGACAACAGCCCCAACTGCGGAGCCCAAGATAGAGATTGATGAGGGGGCTCCAGCTCAAACTGTTCCGGCGGGACCAGCTCAGGTCCCAGAGGGGTTTATTGCTACCCCGGTGTTTCAGGATGCTTTGGTCCGATTAGTGGGCCTTATGGAGGGTGTAGCCTAAATTGGCGCACTCCCCGTGGCAGCAACCGTATCTCAGGCTGGAGTAGGGGTCCACACTCCTGCTACCCACACTCCTGATCATACTACCTCTCAGATTCAGACCCTAGCAGCCAATCCAGTTGGGGTGGTTCAGGCAGTTGCTGCAATATCGCTTGTTGATGGAACAACTATGTCCTCCGATGCTTTGTGGAGATTGGACAGGTTCATCAAGATTTTCCCTGTTCATTTCAGTGGTGCTACTTCAGAGGATCCTCAAGAATAGCTTGATAGCTGTCATGAGCTTCTTCAGAACATGGGTATTTTGGAGACCAATGGGGTCGACTTCGCCGCTTTTCAGATGAATGGCTCCGCCAAGAAACGGTGGACGGATTATTTGTTGACTAGACCAGCTAGGTCACCTGCTCTGACTTGGGATCAATTTTCACATATCTTTTTGGAGAAGTTTCATCCTATCACTACTAGAGAGGAGCGCCTCAGTTTGAGCGACTTCGGCAGGGCAGCATAACTGTCACCCAATATGAGAATCGTTTTGTGGATTTGGCTAGATATGCTATTCTTTTGTTGCCCACAGAGAGAGAAAGGGTCATGAGATTTATTGAGGGCCTTGCTCAGCCGATCAGATTGCAGATGGCTAAGGAGACAAGGAACGAGATTTCATTTCAGGATGCGACCAATGTGGCCAGGAGAGTTGAGATGGTTCTTGGACTGGGAGGTCAAGGTTCATACAAGAGACGTCGCCATTCCGGTAGATTCAGTGGTGCCTCGTTTGGAGGCGGGGATACTCAGGGTAGAGGCCATTCTTCCAGGCCATTTCAATCAGTACTTCAGACGTCCCATGGTGCCTCAGGTGGTTGTGGATCTTACCTCCCTTATTCTGATCAGCCAGCCCCTATCAGAGCACCTTCTCTTCAGAGTTATTATCGTGGTCAGCCGGCTCGTCAGGGTCAACCTCAATTTCAGGATGGGTGTTATGAGTGTGGTGAGTACGGGCATATTCAGAGAGCTTGTCCGAGATTTTTGGGTGATTCTCGTGCTATAGTTCCGGCACCAGCTGCAGCACCACCTGCCCAGCCAGCCAGGGGTAGGGGTCAGGTAGTTAGAGGTAGAGGTCAGAATGTTAGAGGTGGAGGCCATCCTGTTAGAGGTGGAGGTCCACCTATCAGAGGTCGTCCCAGAGGCATGGTTCAGGGTGATGGGGCCCCGCCCCGATTGTATGCATTTCCGACTAGACCCTAGGCGGAGTCCTCCGATGTTGTTATCACAGGTACCATTTCTATTTGCAATATAGATGCTTTAGTTCTGTTGGATCCGAGGTCTACTTATTCTTATGTATCATCTTATTTTGCTTCGTATTTGGTTGTGCCCCGCGATTCCTTGAGTGTCCCTATTTATGTATCTACGCCCGTGGGGGATGCTATTATTGTAGATCATGTGTACCGTTCGTGTGTAGTCGTTATTGAGGGTCTGGAAACTAGTGTAGACCTTTTGCTTCTTGACATGGTCGATTTTGACGTCATATTGGACATGGATTGGCTATCGCCTTATTATGACATCTTGGATTGTCACGCCAAGACGATTACGTTAGCCTTGCCAAGGTTCCCTCGATTAGAATGGAAAGGGACTCCTGGTCATCCTCCCAGCAGAGTGATTTATTATGCCAAGGCTCGTCGCATGGTTGAGAAGAGATGTTTGGCTTATTTGGCTCATATTCATGATTCTAATGCTGAAGTCTCTTCGATAGATTCGGTGCCTATTGTTCGTAAGTTTCCCGAGGTGTTTCCAGCAAATCTGCCGGGGATGCCACCCGACATGGATATTGATTTTTGCATTGATGTGGCTCCTGGCACTCGGCCCATTTCTATTCCTCCATACAGGATGGCCCCACCAGAGTTGAAAGAATTGAAAGAACAGTTGCAAGACTTGCTTGATAATGGCTTCATTAGGCCTAGTGTCTCGCCCTGGGTTGCACCGATTTTGTTCGTGAAGAAAAAGGATGGGTCGATGAGAATGTGTATAGAATACCGACAGTTGAATAAAGTCACCGTCAAGAATAAATATCCATTGCCGAGAATTGATGATTTATTTGATCAGCTTCAGGGTGGTGCCAGAGTGTTTTCGAAAATTGACCTGAGGTCGGGCTACCATCAGTTGAATATTAGGGTGTCCAATGTTCCTAAGACAACCTTTCGGACGAGGTGTGGGCACTATGAATTTTTGGTGATGTCTTTCGGTTTGACTAATGCCCCAACAACCTTTATGGACTTGATGAATCGAGTTTTCAAGCCTCATCTGGATTCCTTCATAATAGTGTTCATTGGTGATATTCTAATATACTCCCGCAGCCGAGAGGAGCATGAGCAGCACCTCCGGATAGCGCTCCAGACTTTGAGGGACAATCAGTTGTATGCAAAATTTTCAAAGTGCGAGTTCTGGTTGAATTCAATAGCTTTCTTGGGTCACATCGTATCAGCATAGGGTATTCAGGTAGATCCTAAGAAGATAGAAGCAGTCAAGAACGTGCCTAGACCCACCTCAGCCACGAAAATCTGGAGTTTCTTGGGTTTGGCGGGTTACTACCGTCGGTTTGTGGAGGGCTTTACATCTATAGCAGCCCCAATGACTAAATTGACTCAGAAAGGTGTCCTATTCAAATGGTCGGACGAGTGTGAGGCGAGCTTTCAGAAGCTCAAGACAGCCTTGACTTCAGCACCGGTGTAGTTGTTACCATCAAGTTTAGGATCTTTTACGGTATATTGTGATGTATCGTGTTGGGCTTGGAGCGGTATTGATGCAGGAGGGCAAGGTGATTTGTCACGACCCAAATTTTTTCTCCGTTGAGTATAGTGATGGAACCTAGTTTGAAGGACTAGGTAAGCCTAACATTAATGGAATAACAACAATAATAAATAAAATCTAATATTTTTCTGAAGAAAAATATTCCTTTATAATGAGCATATTCCTGAAACCCGGTAGTACAAGTCATAAGCTTTATAGAGTTTACTACAACTTCTAATTACAACAGTTTGGAAGTAAGTAAAAATAGTGTAAATGCAAAATAGGAAGGTGACTCCGAAGCCTACGAACGCGACGACAGGTTTTTCTTGACTCTCAGCGGCAAGAATCCTCACAGCTACTAACGATCAATACCTGTATCTGCACAAAAATATGTAGAAGTGTAGTATAAGCACACCACAGTGATGCCCAGTAAGTATCAAGACTAACCTCGGTGAAGTAGTGACGAGGACTAGTCAAGACACCCACTGGTCTAATAAACTGAACAAGTATCAACATAGGAATAAAGGGAAAAACGATATACACATAAAGGCTACGCAATATAGCTAACAATACAGTGAATTCGATAAAGAAGGAAAACAATAAGTATCAACGGAAACCATGAAACAACACAAGATTGAATAGAACACAAACAAATCTGGAATGTAAATATGCAACACACAGGTAATGACTCAACAACTTCAACCACTTCTACATCAAATTCGTAGTCATCTCCACGAGGTTCTGAACCTCGGACAAATCACCATTTACGGGTCCCAATATTCGAACCCTGACACTTGGCATCTTGCGCCCTCATTCGAGTACTAACTGCACGGAAAACTCACGTGCCAATTGGGTCATTTCCACCCGTACGGTAAGTACAACAAGAGTATCTATACTTGACAGCAACAACAAGGAGCCCTAAATCCGTTAATAGTACTTAACAGCGTGTATGCTTGTGCAGGTGTCCTAACATGATTCAACAACCAATAAGCATAAAGGAAGAAAAGGGCAACACGTACATTGTCATCTCACAAATTTTCACACGAATAAACTCATACAGTAAGTGTTCCAGTACACAATATCAACAACAAGGAATGCCCCAAGGCAAACACAAGTATCACAAACAATCCCTCACATAGCCCACCTTGTCTTGACACGTGTGCAATAGTAAAGTATATGCCCGTCTTGTTTCGCCACACTTGCATAAACATGTTCCCACCTTGTCTCGCCACATGCGCAACCCATATACATATTCCGCCTTGTCATGCCGCATGTGCAATATCAATAGAAAACACAGGACAACAGAAACCTCGTGCAAACCCCCCTATATTAGCAACCGCACGATATAAACCTCGTGCATCACAATAACCACAATCCGCACGGCAGAAACCTCGTCATCACCACAACAAGTATAATAACAACAATTGACAATAATACAAGATACGGTAGATACATCAATTCAAGAACATTTGATCACAAGAAAAGCAAGGCTAGTTCGCAAGGAATAAGCACAACAAAGAATACTAGGCATAATAAGGACAACTCAACAAGGAAGAAAATTAACGTATAAGAGTCGTACCCAAATGCACGGTTCAAAAATAAGAAAACTCACACGAATCCGATAACTCCATATAAGGACAATTCAACTAAGGTATAGAATATCTAAACTTCTTTTAAGGTTGAGCAGTTACGAGGATATTCAAGAATTTCAATTAAGGACAAGAAACAGGAAAATAATCATAATTTCAGTTAAGACCAAAATAATTATAGGATGAGATGAAGATAATTACAATTTCAGATAAGCAGTTAAGAGGGCGTAGCATGACAGTAAAAGGAGTAAAACCTTCAGATAAGTCAATTAGGGGTCAAATAGGCAAGAGGAGTAAATCTAAAAGTAAGAAATCCTACATTTAAGCAAGTAAAGATGAAACTAGAAATTAGGAAATTCAATCATGCGAAGAACAATTCATACTCAGCGAATATAAGGACCTAAGATTCCTAAAGGGCCAATTTTCCACAAATAAGTTCGAGCACGCACTTGTCACCTAGCGTACATGGACTACAATCAACATAGAAGACTCAAATCCTAACGGGAAATTCCCCCACACAAGGTTAGACAAGATACTTACCTCAAAGACGACAATCCGATACTCTAAAATGGACTTCTCGGGTGAAAAGGCCTTCGGACGGCTCAAATCCAACGAGAACAACGTTAAAGCACACATAAAACTTATAAGGAACTATTCTGGATAATAAAGTTTCGATCTTTACAAAGATCTAGAAAGCGACCCAAAAATAGACCCCCGGGCCCGCACCTCGGAACCCAATAAATTTTATAAAAATCCGAACACCCATTCAAAAATGAGTTCAACCATACAAAAATTACCAAATTTCGATACCATTTCCCCCCTCAAATCATGACATTTCGTTTTTGGGAATTTCTTCAAAACCAACATTTTTCCCCAACTAAAAACACAATTTAAATGATAAAAACAAAGACCAAATCATGGAATATATTTAATTCTAGGTGAAGAAAACTTACCCACACGATTAGCTTGAAAATCCCCAAAAATCGGTCCCAAATCCGAAGTCCAAAACTAAAAATGTGAAGAAAAATGGCAAACCCTCGTTTAAATGACACTGCCAGGACTTCTGCACCTGCGACCACTTAGCCGCATCTGCGCTACCACAGGTGCGCATGGACAAATCGCACCTACGCATAATTTCTGCTTCTGCGCCCAAAGACGCGCTCCTGCGGCATCGTACGTGCGACCCTTTCTCTGTATCTGCGGAGAGTGCCCAGACCAGCTCCACCCGCACCTGCGCCTTCTCCATCGCACCTGCGCCCAAGGTCCGCAGGTGCGATTACACCAGAACCCAGCCTTACGAAAGCCATGGAATTCATCCGTGACTCGTCCGAAACTCACCTGGGGCCCTCGAGACCCCGTCCAAGCATACCAACAAGTTCCATACTCTACCGACCCGCTCAAGGCCTCAAATCACATCAAAACACGACGAAGCTGTGAATCGAGCTTATGAACTTCCAAATTCTTTAAACTTCTAAACTCGTGCCAAAACCCATCAATTCAACCCGGAATGACGCCAAATTGTGCAGACAAGTCCCAAATCACATAACAGAACTGCTCCAACTCTCGGAATCGCATTCTGACACTAATATTCCAAAAAGTCAACTTTGGTCAAATCACTCCATTTTTCAAACTTCAAATGTTCCAACTTTCGCCGAATTGCCTCAATTTACTCCACTGACCTCCAAGTCCAAATTCGGAAGCACGCCAAGCTCAAAATCACCATACGAAGTTGTTAACATTATCCAAAACTTATTCCGGAGCCATTTACATAAAAAGTCAAATTCCACCGCTTAAGCTTCCGAAACTAAAATCCTTCTTCGAATTCGACTCCGAATCACCTGTAACTGAATCCACTCATGCACGCAGGTTGATATACACAATGTGAAGCTTTTCAAGATCTTATGCCACCTAACAGAGCTTAAATTCTCAAAACGACCGGTCAGGTCGTTGCATTCTCCCCCTCTTAAACAAACGTTCGTTCGCGAACGTGCCAAGATTCACCTCGAACTCATCCAATCACTGAATGCACACTTCCAACACACACCCGCAGGTGATCCCACGTCACCCCAATCTACATAAGACTGACGACACCATACAACTGCAATTTAACCTTTCTACCAACACCGATAAGCTCATACCCCAATTTCTCACCTTCTTTTCACTTCCAAAAGGCCCGATTCCAAATCCATATCCGGTATCAGTCTCAACCAGCTACATCAACTCATGCCTAAAACCACAAGGTACGATCACACAACATAACGCACCACACATAGGTCTTTACTAAGACTTCTGATCACAATAGCTACCCGAAATCAACTCAGCACCGACAATTGCCTCATATCCGATAGAACTCTATTTCAAACCTCCACCACACTGATAATAATGCAAGAAACACGAGGACTGATGCGTGGGTAGAATCCATAGTTTTAAGCATTATGTACCTTACATTTTATGTGCTTTGTGATAAAAATACACGTCATATGTGCATAATGGAGTCTATTTCATATGTAGGTGAATTGGAGATGGAAACCGAGCTAAATGGGTGCATAAATGGCAAAAATACGCTTAAGAGTCGAAAAGGAGTGACCCGGGCCATAGCCGGGCGTTTTGGCCCTAAAGCTTGGCATGACCAGGCGTTAGTGGGGCGTTAGAGCCCAAACGCCAGCCATGCCCAGGCGTTAGTGGGGCGTTAGAGCCCAAACGCCAGCCATGCCCAGGCGTTAGTGGGGCGTTAGAGCCTAAACGCCAGCCATGCCCAGGCTTTAGTGGGGCGTTAGAGCCCAAACGCCAGCCGTGCCCAGGCGTTAGTGGGGCGTTAGAGCCCAAATGCCAGGCCTACCCAGGCTATAGCTGGGCGTTTGGGGTTTAACGCCTGGGGTCCCTGGTCCGGTCAATTCCGAGTTTTGAAGATTTTAAGTGTTTCCCGATTTGAATAGAAGTCTCCTACACGTTTAGGGT